>CM057450.1:1686985966-1687283466 GCA_016271365.2 Neoceratodus forsteri | reverse complement strand
CAAAACACAGGCTCACACAGTACTATACACTATAAAGAATACAGGATGAGCAACTATGTGCACAACCAGTGTGTTTTGCCACCTGGGGGTTCTAATTCCCATGGATCTCTCCAACTCCAGTCTCGAGGTCAGAGGGAATCAGAATCCCTCTGTGGCAGAACGCACTGACTCTGCATAGCTGCCCATCCAGTATTCTCTATGTAACTGTAGAGGGACTCAACCAGAATTCCCACCAGAAGGACTGACTTGTTACCTGGCCCTGAGAGTAGGGGCTGACCTCCCTGTGCGATTTAAGTCCGCCCAGCTATAAAGAAGTAATCGTGCCCTACAACAAAGGAGAGATGTAGGGCTCTCCTGAATAAATATGCACATTAGGTAATGTGGATAATTCCGGAGGAAGACCATTCAAAAAATGGCTGTACTAATCTGCGTTCAGTTGTAGTCAACACGGAAACACTTCGGCGCTTTACTGGCCCAACCCTATCTGTGTAGTCCATGAAATACCTTGAAATTCTACAACATTCAAGTCAGTGGCGCTGGAAGGGTTTGAAAAGTGGTAGGGCAAAGGACGTAAGTGATACATTTTCCCCTACTAAATATATTTCCATGATAGCAAAAAGTGATATGAAAGTGGTCGGCCCATGGCCCTCGTTGCCCCCCCTTCCCCCGGACCTATGACTCAAGTCAAACCATCAAGGTTCCTATACTGTGAAAGCCTAGACAGTTTATCACCACAGGTTGTTTCTGCATGAAGGGGACAGTAGGGGCATACCTCTCAACCTTTTGTCACTGAAACAGGGACTCGGACACTCACAATGAGGGACAACGGGGGACACTGACCCTCATCCTCAAACATGGAAATACAAACTCGGAGCATAGTTGAATCCCTTGTGTTTACCTGTTCAAAGTTTATTTTTGATTTAGCATCTTAAAACATTGCGAATATTTTCCTT
The DNA here is from genome assembly GCA_016271365.2 of Neoceratodus forsteri. Lineage (NCBI taxonomy): Eukaryota > Metazoa > Chordata > Ceratodontiformes > Ceratodontidae > Neoceratodus > Neoceratodus forsteri. Next base: position 1,687,282,513 of record CM057450.1, on the reverse strand, counting down.
TAAAGTCTGAGATGACAGCACAGGTGCGAAAAGCACCCCCCGGCAGCACCTTCCTGGTGAGGGACTGATGGATGAGGGACGGAGCAATTTCGAGGGTTAACATGAGGGACGTCTTGCATTAACAGGGGCACTTGAGAGGTATGACTACAGCAGCGGAGTTGGACCTCTAGTAATTCCCGAATACATATGGGAAACATTTAGAGTCAAGCCATAGTCTTGTCTAACAATTATTGGACACCTATAAACAGTAATGAATTATTTACAACAGCACAAAAACGACAGGCTCCAGAAAGTAAACTAAGGGAAACGAGAAAGGGAAATATTAAAATAAATAAGCGCAGAAGCAAGAAAACATGCATTTAGACAAATGCAACAAAATAAGGAAAGTGCAAAAGCAAAGTGCACAACCAGTGTCCACAGGGCATAATACTACAGCAGGGAAGTTGAAGGAGAACTCCAATTCACACCATGAAACCAGTCAGGATAAAAACATATATGGTTGGCGAATGCGTATGTTAAAAGTACAAAGTGAAGAAATAGATTTAGATGCAGCAAAAGAAATGTCTCGAAGGGAAGTATGTGAACTTTAAAGGCAGGAGCATTTTAAAGAGTAAAAGGTGCCTCGACCACGCAGTAGGAGAAAAGTGGGAAGGACAAAACAATATCATTGGCTTGTCTTATTTCAGATGAGCTTTTAATTGGAATCCCTATACTTACTTTAAATATGAAATGTCGGAATCAATTCGAATTTGTATTTAATGTATTTATCTGTATTAGTTACCGGGAAAGGGACACACTGATACCAAGCTGTGGCCGTTCCTTTCCTGGGGTGTCCGGAGAGCGAGCATAATCTTGACACTGCTATAGGACTCGGCTTGGAAACTGGTAGACCGCAAGATCAACCTCTGCTAAATCCAAATACCTATTGTGTGGTCTTCGGCAAATCACCTGACCTCTCAGAGTTCCAGTCCACCCCGCTGTGAATATGGGTACAAGCAGAAACACACTGAAAATGAGTGTTGTAGTACCTCCTGGGGACTATCCTGGGCAAATAAACCGTGATAAATAAACCGTATTGTAAAATGGGAAAGCTAAAATGAAGCCATCTGATTGGTTAACAGGTCCTGCAAGGTGTGCAATTATGTCACCATAAGTGCATACTTTAGAGCTGGGACTTGTTAGTTGCCTTTTCACACAGTGAGCTATATCAATTGCCTACATCAAGAACTTACCTGCCATCAATGATATGGCTATCACCTTTACTCACTTAACACGTTTGGGTAGGCCATTATCATAAAACTACCTTAAATAAAAACATAGACTTTGACAGCAGATAAGGACCACTTGGCCCATCTAGTCTGCCCATTTCCCTACCTACAGGATAGGCCGCAGATCCTAGTTAACCAACAGCCTATTTCTTCCTACCCCCAAGAATTGCTTTATGTCTGTCCCATGCATTCTTGAATTCTCCTACAGTTTTAGACCCCACAACCTCCTCAGGAAGGTTGTTCCACACATCCACTACCCTCTATTTGAAATAATACTTCCTCACATTGCCCCTGAACCCCCCCCATCTTTAAATTGTGTCCCCTTGTTCTTGCACATCTCTTTTTCTGAAAGATGCTACCCTCTTGGACTTTGTTGATTCCACTGAGGTACTTAAAAGTTTCTATCATGTCCCCCCTCTCCCTTCTTTCCTCAAGGGTACATATTAGCTTCTTTAATCTCTCCTCATCGGCTTCTCTTGCAGACCCTGCACCATTTTAATTGCCCTCCTCTGGACTGCCTCTGTCCTGTCTATGTCCTTGCAGAGATGGGGTTTCCAGAACTGGATGCAGTACTCCAGATGGGGTCTCACCAACTGTCTGTACAGAGGGATAACAACTTCCTGTTTTCTGCTGCTGATGCCTCTCCCTATGCATCCCAGTATACCCCCAGCCCTCCCTACTGCCTTCTCACATTGCTTGCTAACCTTAAGGTCATCTGATATGATTACCCCCAGGTCTCTTTCCTTTTTTGTTGTTGTCACTATCTCCCCCAATAATACCTCACACAATAAGTTAACGTTGTTTCCCTGATCATCACACTTGCCTTACACACACACACACCAAATGAAATAAATGAAGAACTGCTTATGGTTTTCTTTTCTAGCCTTCCTCTGCTGACAAGGAAAACATTATCCTCTTGTCTTTACCTGCTTACAAGGGAGAGAATCCGCTGTTTACCCTGTCAGGGCTTAAAACTCTGGCTCCACATGAGACCTCTGTGGTGCTGGATTCACAAAGGGCACGATTCACGAACGTTGTGGAAGGTCCCGCAGCTGTGGGAAAACCTCGGCACTAGTGGGTTTCCACTTGCAAAGCCGCAGGTCGCCCGCAGCTGCGGGTGTGGGAGCCATAGTACGACCGGCTCCACAGATTATGGCAGCTTGCGGGTGCTGTTGCCAGGGACAGCACCACGGCTGCAGGAGGCTGCTACAGGTAGTGGGACCCACAGTAGCACCCTCCACAACTGCTGTGGCTGTGGATTGGCCGCTCCACAGCTGCAGCGATTTCGAAGTGCAACTGGGGTTGTGGAGTGGGACTTAGTCCCAAATCGCTTCATGAATCCTGCCCAACGCTTCCAGAAGGTGCACAACCTTCCTTAAGTCCCCCAAACTGCTGTAGCTACAGAAAAAAAGGGGCGATTGTTCTAAGTGCTATTCACAAAAACCTCCGCAGCTGCAGAAAAAACACTGTGGACTGTGGAAAAAGGTGCAGCTGCGGAAGTCCCAGAGGAAAAAAAGGTGTGAGATAAGTAAGGCACAGCTCCTGCAAGGCTATTCTCAGACAGTTTTTTTACACAGTTGTGGAAAAAATGTTACACACAGTGGAATGAGGTGTAACTCTCCCTCAGCAAACTGCAGTAGTGCCCCAACAATTGGAATCAATTAAGGTAGACATGATCCACAGATAATGGCATCTCAAATAGTATAGCAGTGGCTGATGTTACAGCAACAAAAGCACACATTGCCATGGTACAGTATGGCAACAGGCAACACTCACCAGACCCAGTGCAGCCCATGACAGAGCCCCACAGGCAGTAGAGCCTGACCAGTCTGCAGCAAGTGCTACCACTGCAGGCAACAGGAACACCCCAAGGAGGGATGACCAGCAGTGACTATCAGCCACTGTAGTGCCATGGTATTGTTGGTACCTGTGGTGCTGCAGTGGTTCCTGTTGAGGGACTGGTTGAATGTAGCCTTGTGGGTGCTGTCAGCCTCATACAATGGCAGCATTGTTAATGTCTGCTGTTTCAGCTACATAAATTTACTATTGCTGGGCCTCCTCAGCCATTTCCACAGCTGCAGATCTGCAGCTGCGGATTTGTAGCACTCTAAGTTCCTGCAGCTGCTGGAATTCGCAGTTGCGGGACATTTTGCGGATTTCCCTCAGCTGTGGGATTTTCTTCAAGAATATTGTGCAACTGCATTTCTACAGTGCTGCAAGCCTTTTTCCCTGCAGTTGCAGGATTTTTGCTGTTCTTTGAGAATCTTGCCCCTGGTGTGTGTGTGTGTGTGTGTGTGTGTGCGCGAGCGCATGCGCATGGTTGTCTGCATTCCTGTGTGTGTGTGATATAAACAATCTCCCAGTGGATCTGTGCAGAATTTTGAATTCCTGTAGTCTATTGAAATTATGTCATCTGTTGAATGTGGGGAAAAGCAAAAAAAAAAAATAGATAAAAAAAGCATGGTGAGGCAATAAGGATGGGAAACACAGAGAAATGGCCAGAGTCAGACCCAGTCTGCCTAAAACAAGTCCTAAAGTTTATAACAGCACATGCACTTGAATCAGGGATGAGTGATCTTACCCCCCTCCCCCATCTAACCCAGCAGGTTCGACAGTTGTGAACACATTTCAGTTACACATATCTGCTGGTTTGAAATGCAAATTAGATCATTTTTTTTATTTAGTGTGCCACACAGGTTTTCAGTGTCTTTTTTTTTTTTTTAGTTATCTCTCATCACTACTAGCAGCAGCATATGGACATTTTTTGTCTTCAGAATCAGTATGGAAGCATATTTCAGTGATTTTTTTTTATTAATAATAATAATAATATGTTTTATCTTTTAAAACAAGTTCCCCTGATTTTTATTCATTTCATGTAACAATTTGAAAAGCCATTTTACACGTGCAATAGGACACTCCAGGGTGAGGCACTATGTTGATTTATAAAATGAGTACTAAGAATCCTGCATCCCAATTGGCTGAAACATGCTCCTGTCCTTTGACTTGAGATAGCACAGCCAATGGGTATAAGAAAGTCCCGGTACTAGTGTTTCTCAAGTACTACAAATATCAGTGTGCAGCTTCTTGATGTTGCAATCCCTAATCCTGGTTTCACTGTCATGCACACTACTACCTTGCTTTGTCCACTCAGTCACTGAACTAAAACACCTGAAGCCAATCACTTCCAGTTCTAGTCCACAAAGTAAAACAATGTGAATCTTTTTCCAACTGAAAGAAAAAAGAATATAACAAAATGGTGGTGGTGGGGCTTCTAGAAACAGTTTACACAAACAGCACACACCATAGTGACTCATATATTGACAGTCCATCTACAGAGGGACTGTTTCACATAAAACTACAGAATTTTAAATATTCTTAAGTTTTTTTTTTTATTTTCTCACTTCTTTACACAAAATCCATTTTAAAAGTGCAATAAGACATGATGGGGTATTGGTTGTGCTGCCACAACCACACTTCCAGGGCTGAAGACACTCGACCTGCAGCCTTGTGTCTTGCTATGCCCCTGGACGTGTGGCTGTGGCAGCACAGCCATCACCATCATTGTGCATTATTACTTGCATAAAAAATACACTTCTCGGGTGCATTTAATGTCAATTGCTGCACCTTGGGTCTAACAACCTACCTGAGTTGTGCGATTATATCATTATAATGTACACCATCATGTCTAATTGCTTGCATAAATATTTAGACTCAATCTGGACAGTCACCACCAGAAATGGACAGAAGGGTCCTCTGTTTAGCCTGTCATCCAAAGGACAACTCCGCACCAGTGCAACACCCCCAGTGTCAACAGTGAGTATTAACCCACATTCCTGATGTTGAACTAGAACCCCCAACTTCCAGCCCCAGAAGTAAGCGTGCAACCTTCTGACCCACTCCTTCTGAAAAATTACATTTTAACTGAGTTAAGGTAAGTAAACAAAGAAGTATTTTTTTAATCTTAGTATTAAGCATGTGGTCATAAATGAAATGTCTAGTGCAGACTTGTTGCCATCAGCATTCAAAGGCATGAAAGAGAGCTAGAGAGGGAGAATGTGACAGAGAGAGCAATGGAGGATGGATACCAGGGTGTGCACATGTCCATTAAGAGTGCAGCGCAGCATATTAAAACCCATTGTAGTCCCTGTCTCTGCAACACACATGCACCCCTGGCTATAACAACCCTGAGCAGGCTTGCTTCTCACAGCATCCCCATACAGTGTATGAAAGTTTTCAGTGGTCTAACAAAATATGTTTATCACTTCAAACACACTTCTGATTTACATTCATGTAAAGATGTGTGAAAAGGTAACAGTAGTCATTCAGTTCAAAGTGTACTTCAAGATAGGATCTCTCAACCTGTTCATTACCAGGTGACATACCTCTCAACCTGAACTGTCCCTAATTTTGCCTCAAAAAAATGCCTGTCAGTTCCATCTATATTTGCCATTCCTGTCATTACAGAGCTGGGATTTAATAATAAAATCATGTCAGACATTAGCAATTACAGTACTGTTTCAGAAAATGTCTTTATCACTAAGTCACATTTTGTACCAGCTTCTTGAGCTGACACTACCATGTACAGCATTAAGATAGGCCCACAATTTGGGTAATTTCCCTTGATTTTGTAAGCCTTGTCACGGGTTTGTGAGGCAGAGGGGTTGGGAGGTTTTGATAGTGTACTGAACAATAAAACAGCTTGCAAAGCAAATCAGTTCATTCTGTTCTGTACATGTCCTACACAGGGACTCCTAGTTTTCTCAGGCAGTTATATTCTATAGTTCCTTGGTTCTCAGTATATCACAGGTGTGGATATATGATCACTGGGGCTCCTGGTTAAGCCACTGGATAGCTACAAGAACTAAACAAACACAGGCCACACTTGAGGGGATGGTGCCAAATGGTGCAAGTCTGTCTGAATAGCCCTTGGGCTGGCACACAATTCAAAAACTATTTGTATTAGCTGTTTATCAAATTATTAACTGCACAGATGTTGTTTGGCTGAAGAGCAGCTGAACCTTCTATCTGCCAGCCATAGAGACAAAAGGTCTGCAGGAATAATTGGGAGATGTGCATGGAATATTAAATTAATTTACTGCTCTTAATTCTTATGCAAATTTTGACCTCTGATGGAGCCTATCAATTACCCGGCACGCAGTAAAAGAGGAGACAGTTTCTTTTCAAGAATTTAGAGAAGACATTTTTAAAGGCAGTAACAAAAGGAATATGTGAAGCTGTATGACTGCACTACAAGGAGGATCTCTGTCCTTCACAGAGACACATCGATAAGTCGTCGTATACAAGTATAGACCAATCTAAATGAGATAATTGCACTGAAGTATGGTTGTTACCTGTGTTTTGTGTTATTTCTGGAATGACTGCATTCACTCCAAAGATGTCCTCCTTGTTGGACTTGAATGTACTGGAAACATTAACAAATGAACAAGGTTTTCTAAACAACAAGCATCCATAGCAATATATAGTATTTGCTTATAATTACTGCAGAGGCCATTTATTGACTGGACTGAAACAACTTTATAATGCCATAATAACCAGGTTCCATCCATAATAACTGTCCAGTTATTACAGCATGAGTGTCAGCCAGTCAAACTGAAAGTGAAAGCTGCTGCTGTGGTCTTATGTTCACAGAAAGGAAACGCCACAGAAATGACAACAGCCTTTTTTTTTTAACCACACAACACTAAACTGACCAGCAATGATATAAAATAAAGAATGTGATGTTTACATTATTCACTTTTATACACACCCTCTGTGTGTAATACCATCACAAACCACTTGTGGTTTATGTGGTATTGAAGACCTCAGGTATGTAAAAAAAACTCATATTATTGACTGGGGACCATAAATCCTGGAACCTGATTGGTTCTGAACTCTTGTTACCTGAGATTAAAATCTACAACATAATCATGGATCTGAAAAGGTGGCAGCCAACAGGTCTTTTTACCTGTACCAGATCAATCCACCTATACACTAAAGCAGCCAGACAATCTATTGAGTGGGATGGAGCGAGTCACAGATTGAGCAGCTTTTAAAAAAAGAAAGAAAGAAAGGCAAAGGACCCCAAGATCCCACTCATGCAATCAGTGTATCAGTCCTTCAGGGTGACTCCTTTTTTAAAATGCCATCACCACTTCAGCTGCTGCGGATCTCAATCACAATGTCACTCCCCAGCACTCCCTGTTTTAAAAATTAAACAAAGCACCAAACCACTAGCACAAATCAAAAAACACATTAGCAGCTGGGAAGCAACTATAACAGCCCTTCTGTGCTGACAGAGACCCCTGAAAACAATTAAATTCGAAAGCCTCTCAGTAGAGAAAACAGAAACCATGCACTGCCACAACGACAACAGTGCATGATCATACATGTTCTACTGGTCACTTGCACGCAAATAGAAATGGGCTAAATTCTGTTGAGGCCTTACCTTAATTCAAATGCCTGCCACTATTTTTAAACCTCCTCTTTCCACTGGGGACATTCTCATCCCTCAAACAGGCCAGTACCATTTTTTTTAAAGAAAGAAAAGTCTCAACAGTAAACACATAGGCAGTCTGCTACACTGCTATACATGCATTACAGCAGCACCACCTGCTGCCCAAACCCCCAAAATAAATGTACTATCTTGTTTTAATGCATTCATTACACATAAAAAATGTATCCTTAAAACATTTGAAATAATTTTCTTAATAATTAATAGTACATGTAGTACATATATGGATACAGTTTGTAACAGCAATAATACACTCCAGGATGTGGTATATCCTGGGATATCATCACTGTTTGGGTGCACGAGGCACTCAGCCTGTGGCCTCACACCTCACAACACACCTGAAGCATGATGATATCCCATGACATACCATACCCCATCATGCATTATTGCTTAAATGTACAACTCCCTATCTATTATTCTCTATGGGCTTAATTCGCAAAGCCCAAATTTGACGCAAGGTGCCTTCATCACACAGCAGTGGCGCAAGGGGTACCTTGCATCAAAACTTGTGGATTTTGAGATTGTCAAAGATCCCCTACACAAAACTTGGACCCAGTGCACCACATCAGCCCAGTGCCAGGTCTGTGCCAAGCTGCTGGGTGTGTCAGGGAGCTAGGGGGCTAGCAGCAGATGCAAGCTGTCATATCCCCTAAATCAGGACTTTCTAAACCCTCCCAGAGGGCAAACTTCTAAGTACCATTAGACCAGCCAAGGCTGGTCTAACAGTACTTAGAAGTGTGCCCTCTGAGAGGGTTTAGAGCACTTACGACACCCCTGGAGCCCTCTCTGGGCAGGAGGGAACATATACCATATTCCCCCCTCCCCTTCCCCTCCCCGATCCCACATAGACAAAATTGCAATACTGCCCTGGTGTCCAGTGGTCCCCCCTACCCAGTCCCAAGTGCCTCATCCATCAATACCTAACAGTCCCTGGTGTCCAGGGGACCCCCACCCCCCTACCATGGCAGGTAGTGCCCCACTGCCCCACTATCCCATCCCAGAGCCAGCAACCAGCACTGCCATCCGCTCTCCACCATGACCAGCTGCTGACTCAGCTGACAAGGAGTGCCTACTGTAACAGCTGATTGTACAGTATGCGCTCCTTGACAGCTCAGTTGGTGGCCAGCAATGGTGGAGAGCTGAGGGCTGTGCTGACTGCCAGCTCTGAGATGGGATGGAGAGAGCAGGGTGGTGAAGCACTACCTGCTAGAGTGGGGGGTCCCCTACACACCAGGGACTGTTGGGTTTTGATGGACGGGGTGCTCAGGGTTGGGGTTGTGGGGACCACTGGACACCAGGGCAGTACTGACATTTTTGTCTATATGGGATTGGGAGGCCGGGACCACTAGCCACCAGGGAATGCTTTATATTTGTCTCCATGAACTCTGCAGATTTGTCATGTTAACCTACTTCACAAACATTTGTAAACGCGTCCCATTTTACTAGAATATATATGATGTACTGTGTGGATCTGAAAGAGTATTTTATAACACATTCACATATTTTGACGTTATAGGAATGCCACCACCATATCGACCGGTTCAGTACTTTGCTGTAATTACATTGTATTACAGACTCTTGTATGCAGCATACACTTCCTCAGTTTTTCATTGTACATAGTATATTTCCTTTGGTTATTACAATCTTTATATGGCACTTATGTGCGGCAATAGTACTGTCATCTGCCATTGTACAGTTACCACTATTTCATGATCATTTTATCTGTTTATATGCAACTGTGCATCACCAGATATGCAGAACACCCTAATACTTATAGGACAATATTTGTAAGATACAGATACCACCCAACCGCTCCGCAGTTTGCGGCAAACCTCTCAGGTGCTCGCTGCATCTTATCTATGATGGACAACCTCATTTGCCGCAAGCTGCAGGACTTTGCCGCCGGGACCCTACGTGATAGAGAATTGGGCGCAGGGTCTGTGGTGCACCGGCAATCTCCCTGGCGCACCAGCAATTGGTGCAAGCTGCCAGTGGTGCAACTTGCGCCACCCTTTGAGAATCAGGCCCTATATATTTTCTGCATTTAGAATTGTTGGGAACACACACACATATAAGTCACAAAGCAAGAAGATTTAAAATACAAGGGTGACATTTCCGAGTATATGTGTTCCTTGCGCTATATGTTGCTAAAATAATTTCCAATCATGTTTCATTTCTGGCTGGCTCAGATTATTAAACTAAAAAAAATCACAAACACATAAACTTTCAAATCCATTCTGCAGTTCTTCTGCAATTATATTCTAAATTGCTGGCTCAGATTATTAAAATAAAAAAAATCACAAACACATACACTTTACAATTCAGTCTGCCGTCCTTCTGCAGGTATATACTAAGTGCAATTAGTTCTGTAATCACTGCGTGTCTCAAGTGATTTATTTTCCACTATGGACAGGAATACCTTTGTTCTCAAGTTTCTACTATGATGTTTATGGTACTGACAGCAAATGCAGTTGTGGAAAAATGCACGCCTGCTCTTTAAACATCGGCTATCCATATTAGGTTTTGAATATGGCTGACAGTCCCTGGTCTTTATTCTTTCATCATATTTTCTAATGAGGATAAATAAAAGGGGGTGAATAATGCAATCGGTCCATTCGCCGACCTTTGCGAGACCCCAGCAGTGAAATGATGTTGCAGGCTCCTTTCGTCACATCCAATATGTACTGCCTTTCAACTCCCGGCAGCTCAAACAAAAGACCCACAACAATATCAATTAATCATGCGGCAGGCAAACAAGGCGATTTCTCCCCACTACAAATAGCCTCACAGAGAGCTGCTGAATGGGTGTGATTAGCATGTGAAAAGCAGAGCAAAACTCCACAGTTCAACAGCTAAAGAGCAATTTGATGGGGCTGGGATGGGGAAATTACTTGATTAGTGTCTGTTGGAGGAGCTCACAATTAGAGGATCTCGACTGTGAAACCTGAGCATGAAAAAAAAAACACACATACCGGTGGCTAGGGGACTAGTCCAAACAAGATACAATTCTCTGACCAGAGCTAGAAAACTGAGGTGGTGGAAAGTAAACCAGGACATTCTGCATGCAAACAAGAAGGCTATGAGCACATTTTCATTTTTAACTGGCTTTTTAATGACAAACAAAAAATCAGGAATAGAGAACTCTCTCTGTTCCTCGACTTTGAAGACCTCAGCAGGAAAAAATTAATATGGATGGGGAGAATCTTAGTAAAAAGGTCAACAAATTGCCTGCACATGAAAAGAGGCAGCACTTAAACAAAAGGCCAATCAGTTGATGTATAAACATTTTTTAAAGTGTTTGCTTATCAGCATACAAACATGCATCCATGTATCTGTTCAATCATTTCTGATGGATCCTCTTAGGTTTTACGCAAGTGTCTCTATACTGTCTTGTTTCCTGCTATCACAGTTGGGTGCATTCAGCAGACATCTTGACAACACTTAGCAGTTAGGAGGTTTCATTACTACTAGCTGTTCATCAAAAGCAGGCATATCACTGTTAAATAGCTACTGACACTGCACAGTAAACTTTGGGAAATGGACAGACCAGACATAGACACAGGCACTCTACAATGATTTTTTTTCTCTTTGTTTTTATCCCCAAATTCTTGAATACTCTATTCATGAATACAGCCACCTACGCCGGACTAGAACGTAATGAAGGATGTGGCATTGTGCACCCATGGAGGTGCACAAATGCCTCAGCATTCACCAAAAGCCCCATGCATAGACACAGTGGTGCACAAGGTCACACAGGGAGGTTCGGATCAGGGTATGACAGGGACCACTAGAGGCAGACATGCCTCTTGATCCCACCATATAAGGTGAACCACACCACAGCATATACACAGCCAACTGATACGCACACACAGCAATGCATGAAGAGTTGCAGACATGGAAACACAGGCATGGACCACACAAAGTGGCAGCCAGGGAAGGCAGCCTGATGATGGAACTGTGGCCAACACGCCATGCTTGGTGCCAGATGTGAGGCAGGGGCTATCCCATGGCAGGTCCTCCAACTCTAGCTCCCAGCAGGTGGCCATGCAGACAACCTAGATCCAAAGCCACTAAAGCATCCTGTATGCTGCCCGGTCACAGAAGGTGCCCACAGAGGAGAAGGCACAGACCTGGCTTGACATACAGGCTACTGATAAATGTATGCAGACCTGAACTGCAGATCCTGAGTGCCAACATGCACAAATGGTATGACCTACAGGCCCACTGCCAAATGACAGATGGCAGTGGAGTGCTGATCCAGCCACCGGACAGTGGTGGTCCACCACCATCAGGCCCCACAATGAACCTCATGACAATTGAGGCCATGGTGGCCGAAACCATGATACAGGAGGTGTTTGATGGGGATGACACAGGAGGTGTTTGATGGGGATGAGGATGGAATGGAAGGGAGGGCTGGAGGGATACTGGGATGTATAGGGAGAGGCATCACCAGCAGAAACAGGAAGTTGTTTTCCCTCTGTACAGACAGTTGGTGAGACCCCATCTGGAGTACTGCATCCAGTTCTGGAGACCCAGTCTCTGCAAGGACATAGACAGGATGGAGGCAGTCCAAAGGAGGGCAACTAAAATGATGCAGGGTCTGCAAGAGAAGCCATACGAGGAGAGACTAAGGAGCTAACATGTATACCCTTGAGGAAGGGGGGACATGATAGAAACTTTTAAGCACCTCAGTGGAATCAACAAAGTCCAAGAGAGTAGCATCTTTCAGAAAAAGAGATGTGCAAGAACAAGGGGACACAATTTGAAGATAGAGGGGGGACGGCTCGGGGCAATGTGAGGAAGTATTTTTTCACAGAGAGGGTGGTGGATGCATGGAACAGCCTTCCTGAGAAGGTTGTGGGTCTAAAACTTTGGGAGAATTCAAGAATGCATGGGACAGACATAAGGCAATTTTTGAGGGGGGGTTGGAAGAAATAGGCTGTTGGTTAAATAGGATCTGCAGCTCATCCTACAGGTAGAGAAATGGGCAGACTAGGTGGGCCACACAGTCCTTATCTGCTGTCAAAGTCTATGTGTCTATGTTTCTATACCAGTTTAGCACAGTTCCCAGAACTCAGTATTAGACTGATGCAGCTCTCTTCAATAGACACTGGCCATACAGAACCAGAGTGTCCACAGGATGGAATCCCACCACATTTACCTGCCACAGACAGCATGCAGCGGCAGCCCATAGGAGGTAAGTATCATCTATGCAGACCACAGCACAGTAATGATTGTGCCCCCAAACAGTCATGCCAGACATGTGACTACACTACCTTCTCCACAGGTTCAATGGGACATGTGGTACCACAGGAGCAGGAGTATGGCATGCCATTAAGAAGTGCCAGGTGACTGGACCAGGACATCACTCAGGGTGGCACAGGGCTCCTACAAGTGGACATACCCCAGTCTGAAGAGCAGGTGATGTCAGAGGACACAGGCATGGCACTGAATACCTCACAACAGCACACACAGGGCAGAGCACCCACCAATACCACACCCACCACCGCCAGGAACCGAGGGCACTGGCCAGCCTGAGAGAGATAGGGGTACACATGTCCACTGCTGCAACATGGCGGGCACAACACACACAGATGGCCATATGCCCATGGGCACAGACACTGACCGGGACACTGTTAAGCAGCAGCCACAAATATGCGGGCCTGCAAGGTGCCCATGGAGGACCGATATACTCTGCTATTACTACCCTGAACTATGCCAGCTGGAGCTGGAGAGGCTGCATGCCAAGAGTGAGAACACTGAGGAGGTGGAACAGCTAGCTGCAGAGAGGTGGAGTGTTGGAGCAAGCCATGCGGGATAGGGGCATCCTTGAGTGACAGGTCATGCAGCAGACCATGCCTGCTTGGCAGCCCTGTGCAAAGCCCTGCAGTCATCCTCATGTGCACACACAGATCTCACCACTGAGGGATGGAGTGGCACTGGTGGAGTGGGCCACAAGCCCACAACAGCTCAGGGCACAACCTGTACAGCCTGACTCATGGGTGGCATGGCAAGGGGCCAGGCAAGGCACCTTGGCATACTCTTATCATCCCAGAGTGGCAAGGCAAGTAGCCCCACCCCTGCACAGGTACTGCACTGCACTTGACACATGTGCATATAAGCAGGCCCCCCAAGGCACTGAACCACTCAGTTAACAGGTGCACATCACTGTGGCACTGCCCAAGAGTATCCCACCGCCCAGCCCATATCCATGTAGCACTGCTACTCCTCCAATAGGCACGTCACTCACTGAATGCATCCCACACCAGCAGATGTCTTGCGTGCCTGCCAGACAGTCTACTGTCTTGCTGCTGAGCACCTGCTACTACTACATCTCCAACCTCTCCACCACCACTTCAGCCAAGCATCATCTGTTTAGTGCTCCGGTAGGGATTTGTGGTGTCATACAGCCAGATTTAGTAGCATGGTGTATGCAATAAACACCTGGCACACCTTCCCAGGTGCCAGCATTATGGTTACACCTGTTCAATCCAGACAGCAGAAATGCATCTTCTGGAGGCTAATCGTGCACTCCTCCACTGCACAGGCCATACCGTGTGCCTCACTGTACCTCTCCTTAGCCTTTATGGATGGTGACAGGTAGAGTGTCTGAAGGTATGGATTCAGAGGGTAGCCACTGTCACCTGTGTGGAAGAAGCAGAACACATTCAGGTATCACATGACTGTGACAGGTGAGCACTGGGCTTGGGGGGAGGATTTCAGTTATATACACAGTGCAGGGATGCTGATGTGTACTTCCTTACTACCTCCATAAAGGGCCATCCTTGGAGGCCAGTGAGACTGACACTACAGAAGGAGGAGCAACATGGGGCTGGTGTGATTGTGGTGGCAGCCAGAAGGGCCTGGTCACAGATGTGGCTGACAAAAGACCTGTGATGGGACGGCCATGGATACGGGGACAATTAAATGATCCTGTGGAGGATTGTAGTGCCTTCATAGGTAGCTAAGTTGGTGCTTTGGGATAGCATGGCCCCGGACAGGGCTGTTGTGCCATCAACAGGGGGGTACACACTGTACTGGTGGACAGGCATGTTCCTCCACAGGTAGCCCACAGAACAATTTGGGGATCATTGCATGGGTTGTTACACAGATGGCTACATGACAGCCCCAATGCAACAATGGGCATAACGGCCCTGGTTGTATCGCTGGTACTGTGCCCCCTTGTTCTCACAGGGTGCTGTTATATGGTGGGTGTGAAATGCCAAGGTGCAGCTCTGACATGGTGTCCCCCTCTCTGTGCCATATGAGGCTTCCTAAGGACCCCTTCACCAGCTCTTCTTGAGGGTAGTCAGCCCATTTGACCCAGATGATACAACACCACCATCGTCATCGGGCCCGTCCAGGGGGAGCAGCGAGGAGTTAGATAATATGAAGCTCCAGGGTGTTGTGGTGATGTAGCCCACCCTGCTGGGCCAGGGCTGTGTTTGGACTGTGCTGACTTTAGTGCCGTGCTGCAAGGGATGGCTGACCAGTGAGCAGGTGATCTGTGGACATTGACTGTACATGTGCTGAACCTAGCGTGTGTAATGCAGTAACATCCCAATTATTACGTCCTACTGAGGGTCAGTAGGACATCTGGTGGTGGCAGGCCGCCTGTCACTGGGAATGGTGTTGGGTGGGGGGTCCTCACTCAACCATAAAGGTCCTCTGTAGGTTGCCTGGGTATGGTGATATCAATGCCCTGTCGCTGTAACAGCCCCTGAAGGGTGTGCTGCTCATTGCACTTGTGTGTGCACACCTGTTTGATGACTCACTGTAGGGTGTGCTGCTTATTGCACTTGTGTGTTCACACCTGTTTGATGACTCACTGTGGGCTGTGCTACAAATAACTGGCTTGTACTATCACATGTCTCTGCGTGGAATGTAGGAGTTCAGTACCTGGGGTGCTTGGGTGCCTATGCCTCTGGCACATCATCACTATGCCTTGTGAGCACCATGTTAGTCATAAGTGGGCAGCATGTTTCAGTTGGTGGCAGAACGGGGCCATGGAGATTGGGGCCCTGTGGACTATGCCTTTGCTACCAGAAGGAGGCTGGTCCTGTGTTGTTTTCCTAGGTTTATGGTAGGGATTTGCTTAATGGGCTGTGCATATCCCTTTTCAGAAAAACCTGCATTGTACATGTGCCGTTCATAGCA
This sequence comes from Neoceratodus forsteri, assembly GCA_016271365.2. NCBI lineage: Eukaryota > Metazoa > Chordata > Ceratodontiformes > Ceratodontidae > Neoceratodus > Neoceratodus forsteri. The sequence goes on along the minus strand of CM057450.1, from coordinate 1,687,266,577 downwards.
GTGCATGGCAGAATGTTCCATTGCACATCTGCACAGTGCGGGGCCACAATGTATGCATGCTGTGTGTATGCATGGTGCATCCTGTGCATGCCGTTCTGGCAGTGACTGTGTGTTCTTCACATGTAAGGACATCTGCATAGCAGATATGCAGTGTGTAGCACACTGTGCAGGTTTCTGAATAGAGCCCCTTGTTTGCTGGAAAAGGAGATTCTTGTCTCTTTGACCTTACTTGCTCGTTCTGCTTGTCTGCAACAAAAGTCACTACCAACCAGACCAAAGGCCCAAACAGTCAGCCCCTTGTTATCCTAACAGTCATAATAATCACAGGTATTATTCTCTGCTAAGAAAGTCTTCAGTTTAGCGTTGACACAACATCTCATTTTTGCAAGGTTCCCAGGGAACAGCAGTTAGTTGTGCAGTCAGATGTTACACATTCATATTACACCAGCAGTGCAATGAAAAATGTGTTTTCTAAAAATCTAGTTTCAGTTACAGATAACAAAAAATATTAGCAAATTTGTTAGATCTACTTGTTCAGGTACTGCCTATGCTGCGCTCCTATGTTTTTTTATTTTTTTATTTTCTTGATCCTAACCCCTGCCAGGTCTACAATGCTATTTCTAAGATAAATGTAGTGGCCACAGTGTCAAATTATATGCCCAATTTCATTGCACTGTTGCTTTAACAGATGCATGTTAATTATTCTATACAAGCTTATTATAAATGATAAGTATACAAATATGGACCAGAGTCTATGAATATAGTGGAAAAATATTGCCCTGAGGAATGAACTATTCCCTGAATAGTTATATTGCCCGTAGCCAAAGGCTGAGTTCAGTATGACTACCGGAAGGCAATAGTTTGTCCTGAGGGGTCAGGATTTTCCCAGTATAACCTGTAACAGCCCATCATTGTCTGTATTATTATTAACCCTTAAAAATGGCTGCCATCTTGAGATTGGGGGAGCATGAGGAGGCATTATTATGACTGGAAAGTGGCACTAGACTACCAAGGACCCCCCCAAAAAGAAAATAAGTAGCTAGTGCTTGGTATCAGAGACCAGCACCACGTTTTTAAAAAGCTGATGATGCGAATGTGTCAGTCTAGCAGGCAATAGCTTTTGAACTATTGCCCTTTGCTTGGACTGTTGCCTAATGCCAAGATAAGGCAGGCAGCTATTGCTGGTCAGGTGACCAACTTTTGGCCAATCATGGGCCAGGATTTGTATCCAAGACTTAATAATGCAATATATTTTGACCTGGTAAGATAGCATTGTGGTATTAGAAAGGAGTTAGGATCCATCTTAACTATCCCTTCTGCCACATGGTAGTGTTTATACCCTAGTTTGAGTACTATTTCACATCCAAGTTGAACTGTCAAAATGTTAGTCCTACTCATGCTATGTAAATCGTAACACTTACATTTTCCCTCATTAACCTCTCCCATGCCCACAAACTTTACACAAGAATAGATGCTGCCGTACTATCTATCCCTCTTCTCCAGTATGCCCATACAACTTCATAAGGACAGTTACTAGTGTCTGATCATGATTCTCTGTTGGTATCCCTAGGCTGGGGCTCAGACCCACCCCCACCTTGGCAGTGTAGACCGGATCCTAGGTTACTACTTGATGTGGAGTTCAGGAACAAGATGCCGGAGATCCTGCAAGAGTTCTTGGCCTTAAACAGGAGGCTACTACTGCCTCAGTGTGCTGGAAGGCCCTAAAAGTCTGCACCAGAAGGATAGCTTCTTTGCTTCCTACAAAGGAAAACTGAAGGCCCATGAAAAGAAAGTGCAGGATTAGGTGCATTCCTTGGTAAAAGACCTTATGGTAAATGTAATGGACCAGAAACTAAGGGAACACATAACCATTCAAGGTAAACTTAACCAGCTGACTTCTTCATAAATAGAATGGGGCCTGCTCCTTACTCGGGAAGAGGCCTACTTTGATGGTGACAAAAATGAGAAAATGTCTGGCCTGGCAACTGAAGGCCTGGGAAGCCAGCCGCACCATTAAGGCCATAGCTATGTCAGATGATACAGTATGCACTAATCAGGCAGATAACAGTAAGGCATTTAATAATATTTATTCCATGTTATACACCACTGAGGTCACTCCAGCCACACCTCCCCCTGTTACATTTTTAGATGCGATCAAGCTGCCTTCCATGTCAGCTGACAAGAGATATCCACCAGATCTACCCCTCTATGGTGGAACTCCATAAAGCAGTGATATCACTGATGTTTGACAGGGTCCCTGGGCCCAATGGACTGCCAGCTGTATTTTATAAAGTGTTTTGGGAATGCCTGCAACAACCATTGCAACATATGGTGCTGGAATCCTTGGAAATGGGAGATCTCCCACCATCCCAATACATGTCTACAATTACAATACTACCCAAGTCAGGTAAGGACCCCACCCAGTGTGGCTCCTACTGACCAGTTTTGATGCTTAATACTGACTATAAAATTATTGTGAAGTTTTTGGTTGGCCACCAGGAGGGTGTTCTCCCAGATCTGGCCCATGGAGACCAAGGGGGATTTGTAAAGGATAGGCAGGCCACACATAATATTTGGAGGGTGGTAAACATCATGTGGAGGTGGTCTATGGGAGGGGGCAGTTCAGTCTGGTCTGTTGGTTCTTGATGCAGAGAATGGCTTTGACTGGGTTGAGTAGTCCTTCATGTTTACAGTCCTGGAGCATTTTGGGCTGGAACTCCAGATTAGGAGCTGGATAGCGGCCCTGTATTACACCGCTGAGGCACAGGATTTCACCAAAGGGTACCTGTTATGGGCCTTTCCTTTCACCACAGGAATAAGATAGAGACATCCCTATCTCCTCTGTTGTATATCCTCACAAAAGAACCCCTAGTGGTGGAAATACAGGACAACCCCATCATAAAGGGATACCAGTGACAAGACATCGACCATAATATTTCTTTGTTTGCGGACGATGTCCATCTATGCCTGATCAGCCTGGAGGTCTCGCTGCCAGCACTGATATATCTCCTTGCTTCATGGCCCTATATCTAAAAAATAAAAAAATATATCTGGACACAAAATAGTCTTAATATGAATGGCTTCCTCTGAGGAAAGTGAAAACATTACCTTAACAGGTCTCAGGGGTGATTTTACAGTCCACCTCTAAACTGAAATACCTGGGTATACTTTTACCAAGCAAGATTTCCCGTCTCACTGTCATCAAGTTACTTACCACTTCTCCAGGAGACAAAGGCAAGCTGTGATAGATAGAAAGCCCTACCGATTTCTTTAATTGGTAGAATTAACATGAACAAAACGTGTATCCTGCCTTTATGCCTGTACCTCTTTCAAACTTTACCAGTCACTGTACCTCTCAAGTACTTTGCCTCTATAAAAGGCTACCTTGCTCATTTTTTGAGGCAGGGTAAACATGTCAAAATAAAGCAATCCACCCTGTGGACCCTCCCCCGAAGTGGAGAGGACTAAGTTTCCCTAATTTTTGCTTCTATTATATTGCTGTCCACAACTGTCCTCAGTGAAAGATGCACTAAAACCAGAGAAAGATAAACCTTCCTGGTTAGCCCTGGAGTCTCAGGGTCCGACACAAGACATGTTGTCCTCCCTTCTATCTGCCAGGTTGTTGGGAAGGGCTCCCCCCTTCCCAGAACCCCTTTACTAAAACTGCAATGAAACTATGGGACCTTCTACATGAATTAATCATATATCCACCTGGGATCTCTCCAGGGGCGAGTGTATCTGGAAAAGCCTATGGCTGGACGAAGACCCTCCATGTCTAACAAAGAAAGTGTTCAACTCCTGGAAAGACAAGGGTCTTTGCACTGTGGGAGATTTCCTCGAGGGAGGCGCTCTGCTATCATTTCAGATCTTGGTGGCCCATCAGGGACTCTCCCCCAGGAATGTTTTTACTTATTTACAAATTCAGACCACACTGCAAAAGAAGGACTGAGCACATCTTCTCTACCTAGAACTCCAAGTGAGGAGATATTGTTGGACAATAGGCAGCTAGCTAAGCCTATGCAGCAATTGTATCAATTATTGATAGCAGCCTTCCAGATCCCACAAAAGAGATTAAGTCAAAATGGAAGCTAGAGCTGAGGAACCAGCCCTGCACAGAGGGGGACTGGAGGCACATTCTACAAGGAGTAGTCTCCACCTCTGTCAAGAACAGACTCCAGCTTATAGGTTTCCAGTACCTACACAGGATATACTCCACCCCAGCTTTGGCCTACAAGATAAATCCAAAGATGTTACAAGCATGCCCTAGGTGTCACGTGGAAAAGGGCACTTTATTTATGTATTTATTTATTTAATAAGTTAGTTAGTTTTTGTTGACCTGGTAGGTATACTAGGCAGAGACTGCCTGTTTTCAGGTACGACTCAGGGGAATTACAACAAGGGTGATACAATACAAGACAGTATTCAGAATATGGCAATGTATGATATATTCTCAGTGTACAGCAATGTACAACATACAATATTCACAGGCAGAGGTAAACGACATTTGAAAACAGTAAAGAGAAGGTAGCAATTGTGGCATAAGATGTATACAACTTCCACCAGGAAAGTGTTAGGTTCGATAGGGAGAGTGACACATAGCGAGAGCAGTATGCTCAGTATTATAATCATGAGCAGACATTAAAATATTAATGCTGCACCTCAGTGGCAAGCATTCTTAAAACAGTTAGGGCCCATGTAGTCAGTTCACCTCTTGGTGGGGCATTTGGATTTGAATGTTCCTAGGAGGTGCTTACTAAGGGATATTTTTGAAACCCCCTGCAGTGACAGAGTCCCTAGTCTCATCTGGAGTAGTGTTCCATTATTTGGGGGCAAAGTACTGAAATGCTGCAGACCCGACGTTGGTTCTCAACTTAGGTATCTCAAGTAATCCACAATCTGAGGATCTCAGTGAATATGGGCTGTAATATGGCCGCAACCACATTGTGAGCTGTAGCGGTTGCTGCTTACTTAACACATTGTAGATGGTGCTTCCTAATGCAAGGTCTCGCAACGCTTCAAAGGGTAGCCAATTCAGCTTCTCATATAGCATACAATGATCGACAAATCTACTGTCAGGAAGCGCAAAATGACATATTCTGTTGTAGGTGACATCCCACCACCTCAGTGCAAGCTTGGATGCTGAGGGAGCATATATTGCAACATTGTACATGAGCTTAGTGAGCAGTATGCCACGTGCGATCGACAGGCAGGCATGATGGGTACGGTTATGCCTGAACTTGTGTACTTTTATATATATGGTCTGGCAATGCCCCCATATATGTTAGCCTTCTGGTGTGAAATCACCCACTTAGTTGCCAAAGCTCTGGGGGTTTCTCAAGTCCTGTCCCAGAGACAGTGCTCTTGTCCTTATCCCAAAGAGACCAAGACTCAGTAATACTGCTACACCCATTATGGAAGCTAGGCATATCAGTGGGGAAAAAACTAATCACACAGAGCTGGAAACAGGAATCCCCTCATTCCAGTGCACAATGGGTTACTCTCCAGATAGATGGTATGAAATTGGAAAGGGTACAATATTCATTACTGCATGGAAGACACATTTATGATTAAATGTGGGGACGCTTGGAGAGAGCTCAGGGTGAGCCATGGTTCCCAGACTTCTAACTTGGGTATAGACAGTGGGGCAGGGCAGGGGGACTCCTGCAAGGGAACCTTACTCTGCTCTGATTACTCAGTATCATTACAAAGAATGGGGGATTGTATTAGTGAAATGGGGTAACTGCCCCAGCCTTATAGTCTTACAACTTAACAGTGAAAATGTATGGATGATGGCTCGTAGAGGCCTGTCTTTCCCCACCACCTACACATCAACATAATTTATTTTTTTATTGCATTTGGTAACTGGGTGAGCCCACTAGAACCAGAGGTCCCTTTTTCAGGGGCAACCCAGAGTTAATTACAGGCATGAACTCATTCATCAAGCAGGAATATAGAATGCAATACCTCATACAGAAGGGGTTTAAAAACGTGCAATTTACAGATAGAGAACGTAAATAAAGCGAACATGTTACAATTAAAGGATCAATTAGCTGGCTAATATCAAACATGACAAGATGTAACAAGAATATATAGGTATCGACTGTCCATGATATGAAATTGTATTGTACTTCTATATATACTTGTCTCTACTCTGCAAATAAAGAGATTTAGAAAAAGTCTGTCTAGTCTTGCTTTAAAAGTCTGTACAGAATGAGCTTTCACTTCCTTACCAGGTAGTGAATGCAAGGCAGTAGAGTAGATGATCAACAACATTATCTCCATGCAGAGAATAGGCAAAAGGAATTGTTGAAAAACTTATTTCCTAATGGCACATAGCACTTAGTTATGCAGCATACCCAATATAGGCCCAATGAAGGCCATTAAGTTGTCGGCATGTTTAGAGAAGGTAAGGGATGGACTAAGCCACACTCCAAAGTAATCTGTGCCAAAGGTATGCTATCGGGGGTAGTGATCTGTAGCGAGGAAGTCAGTTTCTTCAAATGGAAAAAAAACATGGTTTTAGGTAGTATTAGAGATTAATTTAGATAGAGGAAACCAGGTTTCAATGTTGCTAAAGAGTTAAAGATGCATTTTAGTTTCTCCTCTACATCTTCTAGAAAGGAAATTCTCTTACAGAGCACTGTATCTTCTGCATACTTGTGCAACAAGGAAGGAACACACTGAAGGGGAGAGTCGATAGAAACTGAGGAAAGAAAGGGATATTGTATAGACCTTTGTGGCAATTCCCCCCACAAACTCTAATATTTTAATTAATATTATCAATAATAATTATTGCAAAATAGTATTATAAAACACCTGCAGAAATGTGCTAAAATAAATATTTTTCTTGTTGATGGGGTTAGATAACTTGATTTTCTCACTCTCTATCTAAATACAAATCTATGTCTGTCTATCTTTCTAATAGTTAACTTAATATCTAACTTAAAAGTGATCTCTAAAGTGGTGTTGCATATGTTCAACATGCAATGGTCTGACTGGAGATACACATTTAATTCTACTTATAAGTGGGAAGGACATAATAACTCACTCATGACTTTGCCACTCGTGAGTAATGGTCCTGTCCTTTCACCTTCGGAATAAATTGCAAATTAGCCATAAAGTCTTTGCATAAAGTTATTGCATATCCCATATTTATCATCTGATTTTAACCATAGATCTAGGTCTACAAAAGACTGTGCTGTACCTCGTACTCCATCTGTTTCCATAGAAATTATGATGTCATATTCATACGCTTATGACTTCATGTGTACATAAACACAAGGCAAAGTCTATTCTATAAAATATATACTTTGTTAAAAATTGACAATTCTTAAAAAACCATTAATGTGAGAACATTGGTTCTGTTATTCCCTGAAAGATATTAGCACTTTTACTACATTCATTTCAATGGAGATGTTTATAACTTTCGCATCATCACTTTGGATGTTTGAAAAACTGGTTCCTTACCCAAAAATTAAGTATGTATGTATTTGAAATTACTCCAACTGGGATGACTCCATGAAACACATCATCCCACTTTCATGGGGGTCCCAGGGAGGATAGCAGCAGTCAACAGGTTAACATACTGTAGTTCAGTGGGAATAGTTACATATAGACTAAACTATGCATAGGAAAGAATAACTGTAAAGGTAAGCATACCCAAACAGTAATCAAAGCAAGCTAACAAAGTGGGGTCTCAGCAAACAAAGCATTACTCTGCAACATAATCATGGCTGGGGAGAAGGGGGATTCTGCACTAAAACAAATACTGGTAGTTCTAATGGGGCTGGAAAGACTGGACAGGACTTGAACACTTACAAGCTAGAAGATAAAAAGGGAGTGTGATCCAGGTGCCTGATGCTGTAAGTGCAAAGGCCTTTCTACCAAATTCATAGAAACGTAGACTTTGACGGCAGATAAGGACCACTTGGCCCATCTAGTCTGCCCATTTCCCTACCTACAGGATAGGCCGCAGATCCTAGCTAGCCAACAGCCTATTTCTTCCTACCCCCCACAAGAATTGCCTTATGTCTGTTCCATGCATTCTTGAATTCTCCCACAGTTTTAGACCCCACAACCTCCTCAGGAAGGCTGTTCCATGCATCCACTACCCTTTCTGTGAAATAATACTTCCTCACATTGCCCCTGAACCGCCCCCCCCCATCTTTAAATTGTGTCCCCTTGTTCTTGCACGCCTCTTTTTCTGAAAGATGCTACCCTCTTGGACTTTGTTGATTCCACTGAGGTACTTAAAGTTTCTATCATGTCCCCCTCTCCTTCTTTCCTCAAGGGTATACATATTAAGCTCCTTTAGTCTCTCCTCATCGGCTTCTCTTGCAGACCCTGCACCATTTTAGTTGCCCTCCTGACTGCCTCTATCCTGTCTATGTCCTTGCAGAGATGGGTCTCCAGAACTGGATGCAGTACTCCAGATGGGGTCTCACCAACTGTCTGTACAGAGGGATAACAACTTCCTGTTTTCTGCTGCTGATGCCTCTCCTATGCATCCCAGTATACCCCCAACCCTCCCTACTGCCTTCTCACATTGCTTGCCAACCTTAAGGTCATCTGATATGATTACCCCAGGTCCCTTTCCTTTTTATTGTTGTTACTACCTCCCCCATTGTGTATTCTTCCCTGGTTCTTGTTTCCCAGGTGCATTATTTTGCACTTCTTTGCATTGAATCCTAGCTGCCATACTTCTGACCATTCCTCCAACCTTGCCAAGTCTCTTCTCATCCTTTCCACGCCTCCTTGTGTATCAACCCTGTTATGGATATTTGTGTAATCTGCAAAGCATACTTTTCCTTCCAGTCCCTCTGCAATGTCACTTATGAAGACATTAAAAGGACTGGACCCAATACTGAACCCTGCAGTACCCAACTAGTAACCCTCTTTCTTCAGAGTGGACTCCATTTACAATTACCTTCTGTGTCCTGTTGTCCAGCCAATGTTTTACCCAGGCTACCACCCTGGGACCCACTCCCAGGCTGGTTAATTTGACTATTAATCTTTTGTGTGGGACTGTGTCAAATGCCTTGCTAAAGTCTAGGTAGGCCATGTCCACAGCCCCTCCCTGGTCTACTACTTTGGTCTCTCAGTCAAAGAACATTAAATCTGTCTGACATGACCTTCCCGCTGTGAACCCATGCTGCCTTGGGTCCTGTGCCCCACTGGCCTCTAGGTACTCAACTATTCTTTCCTTCAGAAGTGACTCCATCACTTTCCCTACCACAGAGGTCAGACTGACAGGTCTGTAGTTTCCTGCCTCTGTCTTGGTCCACTTTTGTGAAGGGGAATGACATCCGCCTTCCTCCAGTCCTCGGGTACCACACCATCCTCCCATGATTTATTAAAAAGAGTAGCCAGTGGTTTCACTCGTTCCTCCCTTAATTCTTTTAGAATTCTGGAGTGAATTCCATCAGGCCCCATTGCTTTGTCCACCTTCAGTTTAGGAGTTCTTGCAGAACCCTTTCTTCTGTGAAAGGACTGGGATTGACCCCCCCCCCCATCAAGAGTGCTTCTGTTAATTGGATTAGGCACTTCCCCCTCCTCTTTTGTGAATACTGAGCAGAAATATTCATTCAGTATCCCTGCTTTTTCCACTGTCCCCCTCTGCCCACCCACCATTCATTCTATTCAGCCTCACTATCCTTCCCTTTCTCTTTCTACACTTGCTGATGTTCCTATAAAAGGTTTTATCCCCCTTCTTAACCAAGTTGGCTATCCTCAGTTTGGGCCTTTGCTATTCTGACTTCCCTCCCTGCTTCCTTCTGCCCTAACTGGTACAGCTCTCTGTCCTGCTCCTTCTGTGTTTCCTTATACCTCTGGAATGATATCTTTTTCTTCCTGACTTTCACAGCCACCTCTTTTGAGAAACATAGTGGCTTTTTCTTTCATTTTGATTTGTTTATTTGCTTCACACAAAGGCTTGTCGCCTCTGCAATAGCAGTTTTGATGATTCCCCATTGTTGCTCCACACCTCCTCCTCCTAGCCTGTTTGCTAGTGCTTTTCTGAGGCACTCTCCCATCTTGCCAAAGTCAGCCCTCCTAAAGTCCAGTACCTTCACTTTTGTATGGCTTGACTCTGTAGCTGAGTTTAATGTGAACCACACTGTTTGATGGTCACTTGTTCCCAGATGGCAACCCACTTCTAGATCTGAGATCTTCTCACTGCCCCCCATTTGAGAGTATGAGGTCTAAGATTGCTCCCTCATGAGTGGGTTCCGAAACTAGCTGTCTGAGGCCTGCCACCTGTAGGGAATCAAGAATGGCCCTGTTCTTAGATGTGGCTACAGCAAATGTGCATCATCCTAGGAATTGAGAAGATAATTACTTCTGTTGAATGGAATTAATAGGCACTGCGTGACTGTTTGAGGTGGGCTAGGATATGATGTGGATTTTCCTTGTGTACAGTTGAACAACAAAGATAGTTGGTGGTAGTCATAGTCATGACTGCTTGAAGGACTTGTTCAGTTAAGCTGGTCATACAGCAGACAGTGATAGGTAGACCATCTTCCTGAGAGGATGAACCTGTACAACTTGGTCTACAAACTATCCAGGGCAGCAGAGTGGTTTTGTTTGCATAGTAGTATATGATGTCTCCATAATCGATGGGCAGGAACAGGAAGTGAGAGGCTGCCTCCTTCCACAGCACATTTAGACCTGTAAGGAAAGTTAAGCATCATCCCTACAGTTGTTAAGATGTGATCAATGTGTCTACTATATGTAAGTGATATATCATGCCTTGCCAGTAGTGTTGCCATCTGATGTTATGATTGCAAGTGGATCAGCTGAATGAGTTAGCAAGTTTTGGGATCCAAACACCATACCCTTAGTTTTAGTTGCATTAGTTGCTTATGTTCCAGGAGGAGATTTTGTTGAAATCAGCTTGGTGTGCAGAATTGCCCTTGGACATTAAGAAGAAGAAGAATCAGCATTTATACAGCACTTTTCATACACAGTGTATCCCAAAGCACTTTACAAGCAATGCTAGACTGGTGGTGAAGTGACTGAATGTGTAGTGGTGGCCATATCGCACAACAACACCCACATATAGCCTGGACAATTGCATGAAGTGGTTTTATGGGAAGGGGAGTGTTGGCCAGGACACCGGGAATGTCCCCTACTCTTTGCGAAGAGTGCCCTGGGTTCTTTTACTTCCACCTGGACAACCACCAGGATGGGTAGAAAGGACCTCAGTTTAACATCTCATCTAAAGGACAGCACACCTCAGCAGTACAGCACCCCCCTAATACTGCACTCAAATATCAGCATTTTAGGTGCAAGTCCAATCCCAGTGTGGGACAAGAACACATGACCATCTGGTCCAGTGGCAGATGTGCTACCAACTGAGCCATGCTGACATCTACATTAACATTGCACTGTAGTAGAGTTTGGCATTGTCTGTGTACATATGCAGGTGACACCTCCTGCTCAGCTTTGGGAGATCATTACACAGGACAGGAAATTATTTCTAATTGACAGTCATGTATAATGTTCCCATTTACAGAAATGATATTCCTACCCCTAAATGATCCATATGTAACTGTACCTGAGTAAAACGTGATGTGAAAAATATATTTTGCATTATTTTGTTTTATAGGCAGTATTATGTTGCCATTCTCGTCATAGAACCAGTGATCTGGAGTTTCAACTATGTGACGATTTGTGTAAAGAACTCTAAGTATGATTCTGATAGGTCAGCAGCTCTTTCTTAGCATTCTGTACCCAAATTGTGACATACTGTAGTTAAAATTCCAAAAGTACTGGTTCCATGAAGGGAACTGTGCAGCATGTTGTCCATAGAAAGAAAACAACTGGCAGCACTGATTTTTCACATCAGTGTTTATTCAGGTACAGTCAGCTATGAAATTCATTTATGTAACTAGAAACATTACTAACTGCTACCAGTTAGCACATGTTTCCTGTCCCATTAACAACAAGCATTTGTCAATGCTGAATGTTGCTTGCTTCTATGTGCTGTTTAGGTATTTGGAAGTCATTGGAGTGCAAATATTGAAAATTTGCGAACTTACGAGCATGCGTAGGAACTGCACAACGCACGCTCGTAAAACAGTCATTGTTAGGAAATTTGTCACGAAATGTTCAACATAGCCATTTTAAGACCTCTGGTCATGAACAGTGTCAGTGTGATTTTGTTAATGTGTCCCATACATTGAGTTTGCACACCGACTGCGCCATTGTGCGCTACATGGGCGGAAACATGTTTTGGGCAGGATGTGAAAAATGACAGCTGTACTGCTCATAAGGAGGTGTGGTAAAATGGCAATGTTGAAAATCTGGAGTGGAAATATTGAAAATTCGCAAACCTATGAGCGTGCGTGGGAACTGTGCAACGCACACTCATAAAACAGTCATTTTTAGGAATTCTTTCACCAAATTTTCAACATTGCCATTTTAAGACCTCTGCTCATGAACAGTGTCACTGTGATTTTCTTAATTTGTCCTGTACATTGATTTCGCACACCGACTGCGCCATTGTGCGCTACAAGGGCAGAAACACATTTTGGGTGAGATGTGAAAAATGACAGCTGTACTACTCATAAGAAGGTGTAGAAAAATGGCAATGTTGAAAATCTGGAGTGAAAATATTGAAATTTCGCGAACTTACGAGCCTGCGTAGGAACTGCGCAACGCACGCTCGTAATACAGTCATTTTTGGGAATTTTTGGATATTTTCAACATGGGTGTTTGGGACCCCTTCTCATGAGTGATGTCACTGTCATGGTGGTATTCAGGCCCGAAGGGTGATTTCGCAGTCACTGCGCAGTCACTGCGCGAAATCACCCTTCGAGCCTGAATAACGCCATGACAGTGACATCATTCATGTGAAGGGGTCCTAAAAACCCCATGTTGAAAATTTGGTGCAAAAATTCCCAAAAATGCCTGAGATATGCAATAAAGTTGAACCCCTCCTATCCAGCCCATTATACAGCTTACCGGCATTTCTCAGTTCGCGGGTCGGCTTTGAAGAGTGCAGATGCTCCGGTCCACCAAAGATTGTCGCGCCAGAGTCCGGAGGTAAGTATGGGGTGAAGGGGTGTGGGAGGCTGGAGTGCGCAGTGGGTGGTGGCTATGGAGGGGGTTCGGGAGATCGCCAACATGGGACCGCTTTTTGTTTTACAGGGTTAAACAAAAAAAGACTTCATGGACCATTTGCCACTTTGGGGTGGGCTCCCAGAATGGCACCAGTTATCGGGGGGCCAGTCACCGGCGAGGATTGGGCACCCCGTCGACAAATAAGTGCCCTCAGCGTGGCACCAGCTACGGGAGGGGGGACACGCAGCTCAGCCGGTGGGGATTGGGCAGCCCGTGGGCTACACAGGATGTGCAGTGGCGCGCACACCTGCATGTGGGGGGGAGCTACGCTTATCGCTGCTCAATGAAGCGTAGCTCCCCCTTTCAACTGTATGCCACTGCATTTTGGAGCGTGTCATAGACAGCTCCAAAATGCATCGGCTTACAGGGGCCGCGCCTGCCAGCTCACTGACTGAATTGGAGGAGGAGGTGACACACCTCCGAAATCTCCGATGATGGCACTATGTTTCTTGCACATGCGTACAAGCAACATAAAAATGGAGAACAGCAGAGGACCAAGGATTGAGCATTGAGGAATCCCATGATTTTAGTCAGCAAAGTCTGAATTAATGCCTTGTATGTACACTAGTTGGGTTCAGTTACACAGGCAGTTTTCAAACCAGTTGACTGCTGGTTGGCTGAGATCAAGTGTCTTGAGCTTGCTCAGTAGTAGTGTACAATCAACTAAGTCAAATGCCTTGGATATGTCCTGAAAGATGGACCCAGTGAGGAGACCGTTCATTATTCAGAACATTGGTGACTTTGAGAAATAAAGGTTGGGTCAAAGCAATGGGCTTTCAGACTCAGGGTTTTAAATAATTGATTAACAGTTTTTTTCTTGGGACACTGCTAACTGTACAGAAAGTATTTATATAGGTTTTCTAGAAGTGTTATGTTTGTTAAACACAATGAGGCAAGTGCTATGCATTTCCACAATGTTTTAACATTTTTATGAGCAAAACGCTAATCAATTGTTGGAGTTAAATAAAACCCTGAGACTACACATGAGAACACAGTCACAGTGATTTAATTGCTTTTCTGCTATTAGAATCAGGCAGCGCCTTCCCCCATGAGTACAATGCAATGGAAATTACCATTATATATATTTGTAGGCACAATCAGTGACAGATCCAATTAATATCCAGTGGGTGCCAACACTGTGACATGTGCCCTGCACATGTGATAATGCACACTATGTTTCTGTCATGGCCACCCCACTGAGAAGTGTCCCCCTACCCCCCCCCCGCAGTCAAGGGTTCACTGGAAGTGTTGCAGTTGCCCCTCTTGCTTTCCTCTTGATCAAACACCCTGGTGGTCCAGCTGTTCCTCTCATGCCTTCTCCAAATATTTTCTGGTGCCCTCCATGTCAGCTCCAAAAGAACATTAAAACCCCTGGCAGGGTTCTCTGCATCCTGGAGAGGTTCCAGTACTAGGAAGTTATTCTTCCTTCTCTCCCCTTTCCCTTCCATCCTTTCTACCTAACTCATCCTCGCCTGACTCTGCTCTCTGGCAGGGATCTCAGCAACCTGAAGAGGGCTAGTCTTAGGCAAGTTTCTCCCACCCTTCCTCCTTCCTGTTACCATCCCCTCTACTATCTCTGCCCAACTTGTCCTTGCCTACTCCTGGCCCTTATTCGAAGTCCTCGCCTCATTCCATCACTGGCAGTGATCTTTGCACTCTGAAGGGGCTAGTTCCAGGTATGATTCATCCTTCCCTACCCTATCCTTTACTCCCACCTCCCTCCTGTGCCCCCCACCCCCTGCACCTAAACAAAGGAATTAGTTCACTTGAGCTAATGACTTGCACTTTTTGTTCTGTCTGAGGTGCTCCCAGATTGCACTAGCCCTGTGTTAACTTGCCTCAATAACTGATTTTTTTTTTTGCTCACTTTGCTCTGGTTATGTTCCCCCATCGTTATCCTCTCCTTCCCCCAGCTGGTTTCCCCTGTCTACCCCTCTACCCTCCTTGATGTCCCCTCACTGCACCTCATTTATTCATTCAATAATTGCTAAATTATCTGCCTCTTACCTGTGATCCAGTCCTGTAAGGATCTGGCTCCAAGGTTACAATAAATTTCTTTACTATGTTTCCCAGACATGCCACTTGTATTTAAATGCATATTCCACAGCTGTGATATATTTAACTGTATGTTATGTCACAAATGCAATTGTATGATTATTTATATTTTTTTAACTCTATGTCTTATTACAAATGTAATTGAATGTTTAATTTCTCGGATATGTTAAATGGTAAACTGTATGTCTAATTCTTTATCCAATAGTACCCCCTCCCCCCCAGTCGCACCACTTGTTGTTCAGTGTGCCTTCCTGGTGAAACATTTCAATAAATAAATAAAAACAACAAGGAAAATACAATAAAACAGGTGGATAAGGTGGCAATCTATTCATTCAACACAAAGGTGACAATAAAAAAAGAAAATTTAAGATTATTAGGAACTGAGAAACTAGTGCTGCTCAGGTATAATCTGAAAAAAATCAGTACTCTCAAAAGCACAACATTTTCTTGGATTTCAGTCAGTAGAATTTTGTACTTTCCAATAAGGGAGCTGATCTGACGTTGGACCTCTGCTCGTATTATACAAAACCCAATTGATCCAATCTGAATTTTGACTTAAAAAGACAGTCCCTGGTGTCCAATGACACCACTCTCCCTCATCCATCCTATGAAATAGTAAATATATACCTGTGACTCCCTACCAACTCTGTGGTATGCAGTGGCACCCCCTCCATCACTCCTCTGTGAGAAACAAAACTAAATAAATTCCTGTCTCTATCATGATTCCCTGACATTTAATGACACCCCTCCCTCACCCATCAGTGAATAACAAAACAAAATAAATGCCTGTCTCTATTATGATTCCCTGACATATAATAGCACCCCCTCATGGACCCATCCTATAACTAACAAAAGTAATACCTGTGTCTCCATCATAACTCCCATGTGTCCAATGGCAACCACTGCCCCATTCACGCACCCACCCAGCACCTAGCAAAGACCCCCATTCTCCTCCTTGACTGGATACACTCTGACCCTTATTGCAAAGAACATGATTAAGCAGTAAGGCATGACAGTGTGTGCACTGTGCTGCTATTATGGCATGCTTTATAGTGCTTCCACAACCCAATAAATGCTGTTATCCCAGTACAATGCACATCCTGGAGTGCCTTATAGTGATTATGAAATAGGTCAATTGACAAGAGGAAAAAAAGTATTTTTCAAATAAATGATTTTAAGATAAATTTGTGAAAAAAAAGAAAAAACATTAGGTAAAAAAAACCTTTTGGTTTCTAATGCTGTAGTTTAGTAGGTGGCACAAACACTGCATTAATATGTGGAAGAGAAAGTATGGGCAGCAGCACTGAGCACAGTAAGGGCACTGTTGTGTGTGGAGGTTTCAAGGGGAAAGCAGAATGTGATAACCCCCGACCCCTAGGATCAGTGGTTCAGTAGGTAGCACATTTGCCTCTAGGGGTGGAAGAACAGAAGATTGTGGGTTCTAGTCCCACACCAGGCACTTGAGCTAATACCCATAACTGGCACTGTAGTGCAGTACAAGAGGGAACAGTACAAGAGGGAACTGTACTGTTGAGTGCATACTTTGGATAAGAAGTAAAACCAAGGTCCCCTCTGCCCTTCTCTGGTCATTGTCCAGGTGGAAGGTAAGTTTACATGGCATTTATCATTGAAGAGTAGAAGAGTTTCTCTGGTGCCAAGGTCAACATTACCTCTGTCAATAAAACTAGTCCATGCAGCCCCTCTCCCAGGAAGCACCTGCAAGCAAGCTGTTACAGCTAAATGTGCTTTTCTTGGTTAAAACAAATTACAAATAATTAATAAGAGAGTGCAGTGACTAATGCTGAACAAAAAACATTGAATTGTCACCTTGATTGTTTCTAGTTGTAGGATATACAACACCAGAGAAAGGAAATGTGCCCGGCAATGCAAGATCCAACCATGTGAGCCTGTAGCCCAGTGGTTAGAGCACTGGGATGGTATTCTGGGAGTCTGGGTTCAATTTCCAGTACGTCACATTATTTCTTTCTTGCTACAATTTGTGAAATAACTTATAAAAAAATAAAGATCCCCTATTGAACTGTCATTTCAGCAGATTGTCTTTTGTAAGTACAAAGGAGTTTATTGTCTACAGCCTTAGTTTGAGCGAGGGGAAGTTGACCTGAGCAAGAAAGATAATGGATGCTGGTTTGCAGTGAGCACTCAAGAGTGAGCATAGTGTCAGCTTGACTGTGGTGAAGCTGACCAAAAGTAGGGTGGGGAGACAGCAAGACATACCATATGGCAGTTTACAGTGACAGCTCATGTGTCGTGTCAGTTAGTGGTTAATAGAAGTTTATGGGTCTGTCTGGAGGGCCTCTTATATATATAAGAGTGTCTCTTTGCATGTTCTTAGGACTAGAGGACTGTGAACTAAGGTGAGCTGTTCTGTGTTCCTAAGGATACAAGAGGTGACACTCTTATATCCATAAGAGGTGTTCCAAACAGACCCATAAATATATTATAGATTGCTAATTACATTAAATAAAATTTTTTTTTTTTTATTTAATACAGTTAATGGATGGTGGACCCTAACTCATGAGCGGCAAAGCCATGAGTGAGTTGTAAAGGTCCTGCTCCCTCATAAATGAAGATAACTGGCATAAATTACAGACCAATCTCCATCCTTCCCCCTCTCCAAAGCCTTGGAAAAGATCATTGCTGACCAAATAATGGACTACCTCACCGTGCACAACCCCCTCTGTATTGAGCAGCATGGCTTTCGCCATGGTTTCAGCACCACAACTGCACTCATAGAGTTCTCTACCTTCATTCACTCCACCCTGGACAAAGGGCTCCTTGCTGGGGCAGTCTTCATTGATTTGTCAAAGGCCTTTGACACGGTCTGCCACCCTCTTCTCATTAACACCCTCACACAACTTGGTTTTCCCCCAGGCCCAGTAAGCTGGGGCACCAACTACCTCACTGCCTGAACCCAATGCATCAAAATCAACAATATCCTCTCTAGCCTCCATCAGGTCTGCTCTGGTGTTCCTCAAGGCTCTATCCTTGGACCACTACTCTTTAGCTTATACCTAAACACACTGGCCAACGCCTCCTCGGAAAACATACTCCTTTACACAGATGATGCGGTCCTCTTCGCATCCCACCCCAACCCTGCCCAACTCCAGCTTGCTCTGCAATCCTCTTTTGCTCAGACCGAGCAGTGGTTCCTTGACCACAGGCGTATAATTAACCTTAAAAAGACAAAAACCTCTGCTGTTTACCCACAATCAGAACAGACTTAAGGGCTCAGCACTGTCTATCCAGTCCCTCTCCCACCACCCTCTTGAGCAGGTTACCTCATACAAATACATAGGTATCATCTTCAACTCTGCCCTCACCTTTCATGACCACATCCACGCCCTCTGCTCTGCCATAAATTCATGCATAGGCTTGCTATACCAGCATAGAGCCCGTCTCCCCCCAGAAGCACTAAGACTTGCCATTGACTCATCAGTCCTATCCCTAGTGGACTATGGACTCTTGATATATGGTGCAGCGGACAACATTGCCCTGGGCAAAATCAAGTTCTCAATCAACAAGTCCTGTCAGCTACTCACAGGGGCTGACAGGCTCACCCACACTTGCACACTATATTCCTTGTCAAACCTCCTATTCCTTGATGGGCAACTACTCTACCAGACCTGCTTGCTCACCCTAAACTTCCACGCCAGCTTAACCCCCCTGGTCTGTTTAAATTAGTCAGCACCTCCATGCCTACTGTCCCCACCTGAAGCTCTACAAAAACCTCACTGTTAGTCCGTAGGGTCAGGACAACCCTTGCTCAGAGGTCCTTCCATTACAGGGCCCCTACCTGGTTTAACACCCTCTCTCCAAGTATCACATCAAAGCTCAGAAACAGACCGTTTAAATTAGCTCTCCGTAACCACCTTTTCAACTCCCGTAATTGCAATTGCAAATAATCGTGGCCCCCAACTGGTCCTGCCCCAAACCAGTTGACATTTTCTCCACCCACTCTGTTCATGTATCAGTGGGCTTTCTCCCTGTTGCTTAGCTACAATCATGTATAGGCCAGTACCTACAAATCTGAGTTTTTCTTCACGCTCCTATTGTCTACTTCTTCTGTATGTAATGTAATACAGTATGTGTGCTCAACAGTCGTTCCTTCTTGCTTAGCTACCATCATGTATAGGTCAGTCTTCTGCAAGAAGGGGCCTTCTCTCCCTGCTATGGCCAACACCCTCTGTATTTAATGTATATATTTTTGCTTTGTATTTTTGTTCTTGCACTATTGTCTGTTTTCCACTCACTGTATGTTTCTCCTGCCCCATCCACTACTGTTTACGATGAGGAGCCTTTGTAAATGAGACTTTGACTCAAAGGGTTGCAATTCCAATACAGTAAGTAATAAATAAATAAATATTCTGAGTTAGGCTATTGCATATCTGCTTTATACAACACATTTTCAAATGTATACCTGTCTTTCAAATGTATACCTGTCAAATTAGCTCTTTTAAGAGCCATCTATTGATTAGGACGTCATTGCTCTAGTTAGAATGACCCACCTGGACATAAGGGCACTGTGCTGCTGCTACAGTTGAGGCTATGCGAAGGCTCTCCTGAATGGGGTAGTCACCACAGAATAATAGTCTTGGGAGGGAGGGTATGCCTAGGAGGGTAGGATGCTAGGGCACTTATCTATGTGGGTTATCATTTGATATGTCTGTTTCTCCTTGTTGCCCTAACAAAATATCCAGGCTACTGCTTGGAGTCTGTCTACAATGTATTACATGCTGCTATGTGTATTCCTACTGCACTTTGTAAACCTTGATTCACTGTATGTATCATAGCTTTTGTTTTCTTCTCCCTTAGGTACATGTAACTAATCCGGGGTCACCCCTGAAAAAGGGACCATCAAGATCTCAGTGGGCCTACATGGTTACCAAACTTTTAAATAAAAAATAAATAAAGAATGCTGCATACAGTAGCTGCACTGTGATGTCATCAAACATTGTTTCAGCTGTTATCCCATTGGTTAAGTGTTGTACTTAAAACAGCAGTGCAATAAAACTGGCAAAAACATGTGATCCTACCTTTTCTCACTATAAAAGATTGCAGGCATGTTCCACTTTTATTTGGTGGTAAAATGTTCTTGTTCTACCAAAATCTGAGTATTTTACAAATGCTTTAATTTAGTTTTTTTCTCAAGAAAAAAAAAGATTTCCACCACATTTGGCTTAGAAATAGCATTGCAGACCTGGCAAGGATGGGGAACATAAAATAAACTCATGGTGCACACCATTGGAGGTAACATGAAAAGTAGATTTCACAGATTTGCTAATATTTTTTATTGATTGTAGCTGACACTGGCCTTTTTGAAAACACATGTTTAATTGCACTGCTGCTTTAATTATGGCCTGTTTATCCTGTGTTTTCTTGTTTGTAACAGATCAATTATCTAGATAAATTGTTATCTTTATAGTAGGTTCTTTGCAAAAAAAAAACTGTTAACCAGTTAGGGCTCAGCTTACAGCAACAGAAGTAGGGAAATGTAGTGTTAGGGTTTCCAACTCTAACTCCCTACTCACACCCCCCAAGCAGCAAAAAAAAAAAAAAAATAGGGTTTTGGCTCTCCTGAGCCTTGCCAAATCAGTGCTGGGCTCTTGCTTGGGGTCCTCAACGCTAATGCTCACCACTCCTTCACACCCCATAGCTTCTTGTCCAAAGCACAAGGTACAGCTCCAAGCCAGTTTCTCATGCTGATACAATCTTCAAAGGTATAGAAGTATGTTTTGCCACATGTTGAGAACAACCTGTGAGCCTTTACCTTAAACAACACATTACATCTGACCTTTTTTACTCAAGGGAGGGGAAGGGGGTGAGCATTAGGGTTGAGAACTCCAAGAAAGAGCTAAGCCTGATTTATCAAGACTCAGGAGAGCCAAAACCATGGTGTGGGTAAGGAGTTGGGATTGGAAACCCTAACACCACATTTCCCTGCTTTTGTTGGTTTAAGCTGAACCCAAACTGATGCATTAACAGAGTATTTTGCAATGAGTTTTCTTACTTTTTGAGACAGCACAACTGTATTCTCATTGATGCAGGTCCCTTTGGGATCTGCATAAACACCTCTGTGTGGGTGCGGAAGCGTAGCACCCTGTGCATCTGTGCATGTATAGACGGAGATACGTAGGGCCCTATGGGCCCTGCAGTAAATGTGGTGTTCTTCAGGCTGCAGAAGTGCAGGACCCTCTGGGTCCTGCAGCTGTGTGTGGATACAGATGTATACATGCAGGGCCCTCTAGGCCATCAGGCAAGTGAGAAGTACATGTAGGTGCAGAAGCCCAGAGCCCTTCAAGCCTTCCAGTTTTGTGTTTCTACAGATGTAGACATGCAGGAATCCATGTGGGTAAAAAAAACTAAGTCTAAAGTCTTGTTTCATCAGCCCACTTTCTTCTTTCATGAAATTATTGTCACCTCACAAAAGAGGATGGATTCTGACAAAAGAAGACTGTGAAAAAACTAAGTTCAACATCTTATTTGTGAGAAGGAATCCTCTTTTGTGAGATTTTTGTGAGCTCACAAAAGAGATGCCTTCTCACGAAGAAAGAATGTGAAAAAAAGTCCAAACTCTTCTTTTGTGAGACCACATCCTCATTCATGAGAGTTTCATGAGCTCACAAAAGAAGGTACCTTCTCATAAAAGAAGCATGTAAAAAAAGAGTCCAAAATCTTGTTTTTTGAGAAGTTATCCTCTTCCATGAGATTTTTGTGAGTTCATGAAAGAAGATGCCTTCTCATGAAAGAAGAATGTGGAAAAAAAACCAAGTCCAAAATCCTCTTTCATGAGTCTCATTTCTTGTTTTGTATGGCCCTATTATTCTTTCATGAGACTCATGAAAAAAGAGAATTGGCTCATGAAAAAAGAATTTAGGGATGTCCAAAAAAACACATTCCGGGTGGTTTTTCCAAAAGTAAGTCCAGAATTCACCTAAACAGATCCCGCTTACCTAGATTCATCTGTTTGTATGTCTCTGGGGCATCATTTTTAGGGGTTCTGAAAAAATAAAAAAAACAGAAACAGAAACAATATGGTTGCCATATGAAAGAAGAATTTTTTCTCACAAAATAGAAATTTGGCCTCAAGAAAGAAGAATCCTCTTTCATATGGCCAAGTTCTTCTTTTGTACCAAAAGACCCTACTGAGCAGGCTCAGAACCAAAATTTCAAATCCTTATAATTTGGGAATGGATTAATATTTTTTTCATCAAACCAACAAAAGGCACCACTCTAGGTCAAGTCTTTTCTACCCTGAAAATTTCAGAACAAAACTGCAAACCATCCAGGCTGTAGGTGATGACAAAAAAACAACAAGAAACCCTGAGTTTTCATAAAATCGCACTATCTCGATCTCCAAATCTGCACATCTGACCAGAATGAAACTTACTGAGTCAAGAGATCTTGCCCCCAAGACCGTGCATGCAAATTTCATGCAATTCCATTGAATGGAAGCAAAGCTATTAAGGTACAAAGTTAAGGATTTAACATTAAACAGCCTACTCAACCCTAATTATAGTGGTGCTACCGTGCCACTATATTATCAACAAAAATAACACCATATAGCTGGCAAAAACTATTCCCACTGGTGTATAACCACACTTATCTGGGTACATTTATTACCACTAGTGTTGTATAAATATATTTTTACAATGTATGTGAGAGTTAAACCTTGCACTTCAATAATTTTGTTTAGCCACTGAAACTTTCTAAATCAGGATACAAATGAATAATTTACAGAAGCATAGAAACAAAGAATTTGTCAGCAGATAAGGACTACTTGGCCCACCCAGTCTGCTAATTTTTCTCTGCCTATACTGTCACACCAAACCCTACCTGGTCTACGGCTACTCCCCCCACTCCGTTTCCCTACCAAGATTCCTTTCTGTCTATCCTGTACATACATGAAGCCCACCACTGTTTTCACCTCCACCACCTCCGTGGGAAGACTTCCAGGTATGCACCACTCTATTAGTGAAGAAGTACTTCCTCACATCCGTCCTACATTTCCTCCTTCCAGATTCATTGCATGCCCCCTTGTTCTTGTGCACATTTTCATCTGAAAATTGCTCCTCTCCTGTACCTTATTCACCCCATGAGGTATTTGTAGGTCTCTGTCATGAGCCCTCTCTTCTCTCCTCCAGGATGTACATATTGAGATCCCTCAGTCTCTCCTCATAGGGCTTATGTTGCAGCCCCTGCACCATTTTAGTTGCCCTCATCTGGACAGCCTCCACCCTGTCTATGTCTTTCCTGAGATGTCATCTCCAGAACTGGACACAGTGCTCCAGGTGGGGTCTCAGCAATGAACGATGCAGTGGTAACACCACCTCTCTACCTCTTCTGGTGATACCCCTCCCCTGTACACCCCAGCATCTGCTGGCTCTGCCTACTGCTTTGTTGCACTGCCTCACCACCTTGAGGTCATCAGATATGATTACCCTAAGGTCCCTTTCCTGTTTAATGACAGTCAGTACCTCTTCTGCCATTTTATACACTGCATCTGGCTTTCTCTCAGGATTTCTGTGCCCTAGGTGTATAATTTTATATTTATTCACACCGATACCCAGCTGCCATACCCTTGACCACTCCTCGAGTTTTCTCAGGTCTCTACTCATTCTCTCTCCATCCCCTCCAGAGTATCAATCCTATTATAGATTTTGGTGTCATCTACAAAGAGGCATACTTTCCCCTCCAGCTGTTCTGCAATGTCACTTATAAAGACACTGAAGAGGACTTGCCCCAGGTCTGAGCCCTGAGGTACCCCACAGGTCACTCTCCCCTTGTTATTTACCACCACCTTCTGTCATCTATCCAGCAACCAGTTCCGTACCCAGTTTACTACCTTGAGTCCTACCCCCCAAACTGCTAAGTTTCCTTAAAAGCCTCCTATGTAGTACAGTGTTGAATGTCTTGCTGAAGTCTATGTAGGCCATGTCCACCACTCTACTCAAATCTATTTCCCTGATCACCCAATCAAAGAAATCGATCGGGTCCATCTGACATGATCTCCCCCCATTGAACTGTGCTGTCTCAGGTCTTCTAACCTGCTGGTTTCAAGATACTACATGTGCCTTTCCCTTAAGTGTCTCCATTAATTTCCACACCACTGATGTTAGACTTACCAGCCTACAGTTGCCAGTCTCCTCCTTGCTGCAACTTTTATGAAGTGGGACTACATCTGTCCACTTCCAATCCCCTAGAATTACTCCTGTTTCCAGTAAGTTGCTAAACAGGCCTGTCAGAGGTGCAAATGGCAACTCATAGGATCAGCACTACCAGCGTCAAGACCAAATAATGATACCAAATGAAGCCACTGTTATGTAATCATACAAAATGTTTTTATTTAAACAAACAAAGTGCCACAGGTACCTGAGTTGTCAGCCTCTCACAGAGACTCAGGCAGAATCATAGCAAGGCCTTTTTCTGCTGGCTACTTTCGTATGTTTTGAAATTTGTACATATGTCCCTATCCTTTCTGAACTGAGTGTAGCCAAGTAAGGCCATTTCCCAGTCGTGGCTCCCTCTGCACCAGGATTCAGTAATGGCCACAAGATCCAGGTCTGCCTCTGCCATAATGGCTGGCTCCAAATCTGCAATGTTATATCCAAGACTCCTTGAGTCGGTACATATGGCTTTCTACACCTTGTTCCCACTTTGCCTGCAAGCCCCCCTTCCTCCCCCTTCCTGCCTTTGTTGCCACTTGAAACTTCTCTTTCACCCCCAACTACCCTCTCCATGTCTTACCTTCTCAACACCTCCTTTTCCACCTCTTCTGCACCTGTTCCCCTTGTCCCCTACTATGCTTCTGCTTCCTTTATCTTGTGCCCTGGCAGAGTTTCCTCCCATTGGGCCCTCTCTTGCTGTTCCTTCAGTCTGTGTGTGTGTGTGGGGGGGGGGAGTTAATTCCTCTGTTTATAATAACATTATGTATTTTCACTTGCACATAATTTACTGTATACTCCCCTTCCCCAATACCCCCAGGACATGTCTGGAAATGGGCTGCTACAAGCCAAGTATATCTTTCCTGGGGAAACTTTTGAAATAAATAAATACATTTATTTCCACCTCCCCCCTCAGCTTGCTTAAAGGGACACTGTCAGCTTTTTGTTTATGGCTTACAGATTTTTTACTTCATACCTTATGTGACTCCTAGTGCAAATACTGTGCCCACAAAAGTCAAACATGCCCATATATCCCCAGAAATGTAGCATTTACTCATTATATTGGCTAAAAATACATATTGCTTGACCCGACCTTTAGTCATGCTGACTGATGCTCCTGCACTTCCTCGGTGAAATATAACACTGAGCCATTGGGTACATTCATTCACGAATGAGTCAGGAACATTTTGGGCATTATCAGTGAAACACTTTCCTAATTTCTACATCCTTTAGTGAAGTTGGGAAAGTGATGCCCATTTTAAAACACTCTAAGCTCGCTATTGCTGTGCCTGAAAATTCAAGTCATGACTATGGGCATTCACAGTAGCACTGACACTACTGCACATGCCCAGAATCACAGCATGAATAAAAAAAGGCTGACAGTGCCCATTTAAATACTCATCAAAGTAAAAATCTAAAGCTTTCACAGAGGACTGTGGTGCCCCTTCCAGAAAGATGAAGCCCATTGCCTCTGCATAGACCCATATCCTTCCAGGTTGGCCCCCAGTCCCTAAGGAAGCTGAACTCCTCCTCTCTGCACCCTTCTTTCAAGTAAGTGTTGAAGCTCTTGGTGTGGAGTACCCTATGATCCCCATGGCTCTAGACAGGCAGCATCTTGTCAAATGCCACCGTTCATGCTACTTGCCTTAGGCCCCTTCCCAGTTCCTTGAACTCTCTCTGCACTACCCCAGTCCCATCCTTCTGTAGGTCATTCATCCCCAGGTGGACAATGACATCCAGCTCCCCACTCTGTCCTGCCACCCTAGCTATCCTTAGGATCCACTGCCTATCCCTGTGAGCCAAGGTATAAGTTAGCCATCAGACCTCCCTTTCTCTACCTCTACCTGCTCCCAAATCTATCCTCTGACACTTGAGTCCCTTACCAGAAGCTGCTTTCTCCTCTGTTGGGGTCCTCTACCTCCCACTTTGGGGCCTCCCCTTTGAAGGACCCCCATATCCTTCCTTGCCACCACTACAGGTGTCTCCTCATGGCAGTTCTGTCCCCCCAGAATGGTGAAGGAGTTCTGTAGTGGCATAGGCTGATGACTGTGCCCCTGACCCACCACCCCCACTCTCCTGGAGCCCACCAAGGCCCAGCTGGCCATCTTCTGTTGAGGCAACCTCTGGGGCAATGGCAGCAGACTCAGTGGCCCCTGGGTAGGGCAAGAGGTCCTCTGGATCCTAGCCAGCATGGCACAGAGAGCAGTGACCTCCGCCCTCAACCCAGAGAGGTGTGTGCATATGGAACAGCACCTCGGTTTCCTGAATGTCTCCCAGAAAACTGCAGCTCCACAACCATTGCACTTGGGCCATTTATCCTCACTTGAGACAGGTCACAAAGGAACCCTGAGCCAGTGAGAGAGCAGCTTGAAAAATGCCTGATGAAATCACAATACCTGTGATACGCTCAAAACAGAGCCACAAATTCATATAGAAATTGTTAAAACTTCATAATACTCTCTAATTACATTGCGTCACACTCCAGTAAGATCATTTTGGGAAAAGAACTGGTTGATATGAAAAATACTATTTATTCATTGAACACTGAAAGGAAGGTTTTGGTTACCATAAACTGAGAAATAAAATGGCTTTATAATATGCTGCAAGAAAGAAATATATGAATTCTGGGACCATCACTGATCTTTGACCAGAAAGATATAATTACTGCGACTGAAGAATTGCTGAAAGTACTGTTGCACAGAGAATTTATTGTGGTGAAAGCATTTTGCATTCCATTTCTGCAAGGCCGGGGCAGGAAACCTGGTATGAATGCTGCTGAGAATGGAGCGCAACAGAGGGCACCAACTCCAATTCCTGGATATTTGGCAGAAAAGGACAATGGAATGGATTTTCAAAAGGACCTGTCAAAGATGCGTCTGCTGCTATTTTTAAAGCAGAAATGTGTCCAAACCTGTTAGACCCCCCCCCCCCAATTAGTTGGCCTAACAACCTCCAAAGCTCATGTCCAAAAACAGAAGCAATTGCATCCAATTTGGACACAACTTTCAATTGTATCCATTTTCTGCCACAAATTGTCACTTTTGAAAATAGCTGCAGGGTTTCCTGGATGCAAGTGAAGGACACAAATGTAGGTGCAGCATGCATTTGAGTATGCATCCAACCCTTTCAACCCCCCCCCCCATAGCTGGAATCTTGCCATGAAAAGTAGTCCTTTCAATATAAGAGCTTCAAGATGGTTGCTTTCCTCATTTTACAGAAAGACACAAAGGTCCTGGGGTTGTTTATTGTACTTTCATTCTGCTCTGTTGGATTTAGTTTCTCATATCACTTTACTGAAGCGAGCAAAGTTGCACATTTTTATGGAGGTAAAATAAATTCCTTTAGAGATAAATACTGTATATTGGGCAGCAGGGTTGGACTGGAATACAGGGGACCCACCTGGAAAATCAATACAGGAGGGCCCGGGGTGACACACTCATATCAATATTCCACCTCAATCTGATACATTACCTCTGTGATTACATCTTACATTTATCTACAGTGTCCCATATACCCCATTTAATTAGAAAAAAGATGAGACATACAAAAGTTTTCAGAGTTCAGAAGGTGACCAGGTACCCAAATGAGGGGGGCCCACCTGGAAATTTCCAGGTATCCAGGTGGGCCAGTCCGACCCTGTTGGGCAGTACTTTTTAAGGAGCAAAACTGGATCCACAGAAGGGTCTGATGTGGGTGGTAACTACAGTGACAATTCATTGCTTTCTAGTAAAACAGATCATGTGCCTGTAACAGCTTCTAGGCTACCGCAAACTCAGCCTTCTACTGGGAAATGACTTTTATAAATCAGTCAAACATGATCAAGTCTATTACTGAAGTTTCTTTAGAAGCAACGGTAAATTTATTACAGTGTGGATTTTAAAAAGAATTTAGAGTGAGCATTGGATAAAGTATTTTTTTGTGTTTACCATTTTTTTAGCAGCTTTGCAAATATTATTTTGGAGGTAGTGGTCACGGGTTTGTCCAAGAATTATCAGAGTCTGACCTCCTTGCCTCCCAAAGTGGACACAATATTGACGATGTAATGCATTTAATAATTAACCATAAGGATTGTCAGATGATTTATCTGTTATATTGCATATGTCTGAATGTATTGCCTCTATATACTTATTTTTCTTTAACTCCAATAAACAAATTTCACTACACAACACAGAATTGTTTGTAGCCATACAAAATGCTCTAATTTAAAAGTTTTACAGTTTATAATGCATAGTATAAATTGGACACATGATGACCTGACTCAAAATAAGTCAGGCAGGACTTACATAAGTCACTTCTGCCTCTGCCACTCATGAATTACTGTCCTGCCTTCTCATGTGTGATGATAAATAGTATATTCTGAGTCAGTTCATTGTGTATCCCATATTTATACAAGCATTTGTCAATGCCGAATGTTTGCTTGCTGGCATTGGCAGTGGTCGTGTAGAAGTTACAGAGCTGCGTAATAGGAATGGCAGTGAAGTATTGAACTGAAGCCAACCCCACCACCACCCTGCAGAGAGTGACAGGCATTGGGGTGTGCCTTTGGGTCGTCAGACATAACGGCCACGCCATTTCAGTACACCTCACCCTGCAGACACTGGCAAGTGTCGCGGTGTCCTTGGGGTCTTTGGTCTTATCGCACCCCATTCCATTAGGAAATACAGTGAGATGGGTGCAATATAGAGAATGGGTGAACTTTGGGGTCGAAGAGTCCAAGGCATACCTCGATGCCTCTCACTGGCTGCAGGGTGTGGAATGGTATGAGCATTACAGGCAAGAATCCCAAGTCACACCCCTGATGCCTGTCATTCTCTCACGGGTTGGGCGTTATGGTTGAAACCCTAATACCTCAGGCATTCATTGGTATTTCACTCCAAATGTTCAACTTGGTTTTGTGACCCCACCTCATGAACAGGGGAATATCAGTTTCTTAGCCAGCTGCTTATGCACAGCCGACTACATTTACTTACCACAGGTGCAAAACATTCCGAACAGGATGTAAAAATGACAGCTGTACTGTTCATGGGGAGGTGTAAAAATGGCAATGTTAGAATCTGCAGTAAAATATTTTAAAAATGGTGAAGTCACGGCGTACATAGAAACTGTGCAATGCACACCCGTAATATAATTAGGTTGGGATTTTTTACAGCAGATTGTCAACTCAGGCATTTTGGTGCCTCTGATCATGAACAGTGTCACTGTGATTTTCTTTATCTGTCCCAAACAATGATTTCCCAGCGAGCCGCATCTCTGCACTGAAAGTGTGAAAACACACTTCGGCCATGTTGTGAAAAATGACAGCTGTACTGTAAATAAGGCAGTGTGGAAAAATGCCACTGATGAAAATCTGGACTTAAAATATTACAAAGTCATGAACTTACGAGGGGTGCGTGGAAACTGCGCAATGCTCACTCGTAACACAGTCATTTTATGGACTTTTGTCACCAAATTTTCAACATAGCCATTTTAAGACCTCTGCTACAGTGTAACTGTGATTTTCTTAATCTGTCCCAAACATTGCTTTCACACACCGACAGCGCCATTGTGAGCTACATATGCGAAAACACATTTTGGGCGGCATATGAAAAATGGCAGCTGTACTGTTCATAAGGAAGTGTAATAAAATGGCAATGTTGAAAATCTGGAGTGAAAATATTAAATTCGCAAACTTATGAGCATGCATAGGAACTGCACAACGCACGCTGGTAAAACAGTCATTTTTAGGAATTTTTTCACCAAATTTTCAACATAGCCATTTTAAAGACCTCTGCTCATGAACAGTGTCACTGTGATTTTCTTAATGTGTCCCATACATTGATTTCGCACATCGACTGCGCCATTGTGCACTACATGGGCGGAAACACGTTTTGGGTGAGATGTGAAAAATGACAGCTGTACTACTCATAAGAAGGTGTGGTAAAATGGCAATGTTGAAAATCTGGAGTGAAAATATTAAAAATTCGCGAACTTACGAGCGTGCGTAGGAACTGCGCAACGCACGCTCGTAAAACAGTCATTGTTAGGAATTTTTTCAGCAAATTTTCAACATAGCCATTTTAAGACCTCTGCTCATGAACAGTGTCACTGTGGTTTTCTTACTTTGTCCCGTACATTGGTTTCGCACACCGACTGCGCCATTGTGCGCTACATGAGCAGAAATACATTTTGGGTGAGATGTGAAAAATGACAGCTGTACTGCTCATAAGAAGGTGTGGTAAAATAGCAATGTGGAAAATCTGGAGTGAAAATATTGAAAATTCGCAAACTTACGAGCGTGCGTAGGAACTGCGCAATGCACACTCGTAAAACAGTATTTTTTTTGGAATTTTTCCACCATATTTTCAAAATAGGCTTCTTGAGAGCCCACCTTATGAACACTGGCAGTG
Source organism: Neoceratodus forsteri (assembly GCA_016271365.2). Taxonomy (NCBI): domain Eukaryota; kingdom Metazoa; phylum Chordata; order Ceratodontiformes; family Ceratodontidae; genus Neoceratodus; species Neoceratodus forsteri. Next base: position 1,687,235,832 of record CM057450.1, on the reverse strand, counting down.
TCATTTCATTAATCTGTCCCGAAAGGTGATTTCATGCAGTGACTGCGAAATCACCCTTCGGGCCCGAATAACGCCATGACAGTGACAGCATTCATGAGAAGGGGTCCCAAAAACCCCATGTTGAAAATTTGGTGCAAAAATTCCAAAAAATGCCTGAGATATGCAACAAAGTTGAAAAACCCTATCTAGCCCATTATACAGCTTACCGGCATTTCCTCAGTTCAGGTCGGCTTTGAAGAGTGCAGGCGTGTTCCCGGTCCACCGAAGATCGTCGCGCCAAGGTCCGGAGGTAAGTATGGGGTGAGGGCGTGGGGAGGCAAGTGCGCAGTGGGTGGGTGCGGGTTGTGGAAGGGCCAGGGGACTACGTGGGACTGTTTTTTCTTACAGGTTTTCTTTTTTTTTTCAATGACGAGGGGCGTTTGCCATGCTGGGATGGGCTCCCAGCGTGGCACAAGGACGGTTGGGGGGTGTTCAGCCGACGGATTGGGCACCCTGTCATTAAAGCATCTATTGCCACACTGGGTGGGCTCCTAGCGTGGCACCCAGTACTGAGGGGGTGAGGACAGTGGAGCCGGCGGGGGATTGGGCACCCCGTCGGCTATACAATCAATAATGTGTCGAAGCTGGCGCACGCCTGCCTGTGCGTGTGTGTGTGTGTGTGTGGGGGGGCTGCGCAGGCAGGCGATGTCTTATCGCTGCTCACTGAAGCATAGCCCTTTCAACTGTATGCCACTGCATTTTGGAGCTTGTCATAGACAGCTCCAGCATGCATTGGCTTACAGGGGCCGCGCCTGCCAACACACTGACTGAATTGGAAGAGGGGGTGACACACCTCCGAAATCTCGGATGATGGCACTATGTTTCTTGCACATACGTGCAAGCAAACATAAAAATAGGCAAAGGATTTTGAGTAATTTGATTGGTTCTTATCCGTGCATTAGAAGTGTCTAACACATGGTTAAGAAAAAGTCCAGCCAAGCAAGATGCAGTCCCTGTTCAAAATCCTTGTGCCATAGAATTTTAAAAAATTGAATAGCTGCCATTTTCTCTTGCTCTTAGTGAGAAAAACGACATCATACACAAACACAAAACCACAGCATCTCACTTCTGATTTGTGTTACTTGTACACAACCTGCAATAATATTTTACATAATCACATATTTTTGTCACTCCTGGTAATTTTTTAATTTTTTAAACACTGATTGTTCGCTGTTACTCCCTGCCTCAGTCAGTTGTTCGCTCACTCCCCCTCGCCATTACACAGTCACTGAAAGGACTGAAGCTGCAGCCCATTGCTGCACCAAATGGAACCTGACTTAGAATTTTTTCTTTCCTTTTAAATAACATACCTGCAGTCACTCCTGTGCTGTGCTACCATTTCCTGCTTCAGCGGTAGGTATGCACATGTTCATTCCTTACCGACTCTTCATTGGAACTTACAGTACAACTGAGGGAAAAGAAAAAATACATAAATAAAAAAAAATACAGATCATGCTGCTTTGTTTTGGATGTTCAAGATATGCAAGTGGACAAGGGACTCAAGAGTGTGTATTAATTAGGCATCTGGTTGCCATAGCTAGCATTTCAATTACTGTGGCTATAATGGGACAAAAGTCCTATGGGGCAAAAAAAAAAATAATATATATATTTGTATATATATATATTATATATATATATACTGTATATACAATCAATTTCAGGTGGAGGAACTATTTTACATCAAAACACACAAAACATTTTACTATTTTTCTATTTTAACATACCATTTTTGATCTTTACAGCCATGTAAATTACAGAAGCCCATTTTATAAGTGCAATGAGACACACTGGGATGTGCGTTAGACAGTTCTAACGCATGGCTAGGGAGCTGGATGCACTTGGCCTGCAGCCTTGTGCCTCACTGCACCCCCTAGCCATGTGTTAGAACTGTCTAACACACACCCCGTCGTGTCTTATTGCTTACTTATGCCATTTAAAAGAAAGTAAATTTGCTGAATAAAACATGTTGTTCAACCCTATGATGTCATAACAGAGAAAATAATGTCATATTCCCCACTGACTTGTTATTTCTGCATGTTATGACATCACACAACACAATGGCATACATGGTATAAATAAGAGTGGCAGACAGAAAATAAGCTATTTACTTTCAGTACAGTGTGTCCCTCAGCACTATCCAAGCACATGTGGTACTGCTGCACTTCACCACTTGTTGGCAGGTACATTCTACTGAAAATAAATAGTTTATTTTTAGTCAGTCTATGCAATGCCCCCTGTCTCTCTCTCTCTCTCTCTCTCTCTCTCTCTTCTATATATATATATATATATATATATATATATATACACAAAATGCACACCTTGCATGACTGAAACATCACAATTTCACAATTAACTGAGATTTCACGGTGCAAGATGCAAATACAGAAACGTGCACCTTTCCTTAGATATGACATTATATGATTATGGAAGTCCCAAAAACACAAAAATGATATCAGATGGGGATTTTAGAATGGATTTCACAAAAAAAAGTCGTCTTGACCTTAATTATAAGAGGAACTACTGCGTCACCGGCTTAAATATATGATAAAAATAATGTACATGGGTAAAAACACTGTTATATACTGCAGCAGCAGGAGTTTGGCCCATATTCAGTACATCTACTATATACTATGTCAAAATAAAGTTTTGAAAAGATGGTGCAAACACAGTAGGGATGGAGTCTGGAAAATAAGATGTAATGGATTAAATATCTCAGTTATGCACTGGTAAATGAAAAAACTGGAACTTGGAAAACTGAATTGAATAGAATAACTAAGGGTAATAGGTTTCATGCAGCATATGTATTACTATTATTTTCCAGCTTTTAAAATATACAGGTGTATAATACCAAGGCATTTACGCCACCAAAATAATAACACTACAGAGGAAAGCAAAAATTAATATATAGGAAATATCTAACATATATCATAACTTTGTTTTTTACTAATTTAGATTTTGTGCCAGGCATTGTCCAAATAGAGAAACAGGTGCACCATTTCATTTTCAGTGGGATACAGCTTCAGCTGTACATCTCAGAAGACTGCAACAAAGCACAGGGAGGTCAAGTGACCTGCTCAAGGGCACACAGTGAGCCAGTTGCTGTGGTGGAATTCAAACTGAGGGAGCAGTACATAGAGAATACTAGATGGGCAACTATGCACAACCAGTGTGTTCTGCCACAGAAGGGATTTGATTCCCTCTGAGCTCGAGAGCCAAGCTCTCGAGATCCATGGGAATCAGAACCCCGAGGTGGCAGAACACATTGGTTATGCATAAAGTTGTTCATCCTGTATCTTTTTATAGTGTATAGTATTATTTGAAATGTGTGCAATGTGGGTTTTTTCTCTTTCACAATAAAATTGCCTTGTGCAGTCTCTAGAGGTTCTGGAATGCTGTTCTACCACAGAAGGGTGCAATCACATTCCATGACCAATGAACTGTGGTACAACAGCATTTTCAAAAGGATGGATTTCTATACAGAACAATGCACTACTATACACTATAGCCTCCTTGAGGTTAGAGCACCAATCTGTTAACCTGGGAAACCTGCAGACCTGAGTCTGAATCCCACAACCACCACTTGCATAATGTGTGACCCTGAGCAAGTCACCTAACCTCCCTGTGTTCCCGGTTCACATCTGGAAACATGCTTTAACTCAGTGTACCTTTCTAGGCTAAACATTCTAAAGAAATAAATAAATTCTATTTTACTACTTAGTACTATTGACACTTACTAGACCACACTGCCTGCTCTATACAGAGCACATGGTTAAAATTATTGGAAACTATTGTGTGCTTACTAAATTAAGTAAGTTTCAGAGTTCTTTCTTGTGTTTCAAATGAACAAAACTGTTGCACAAAAAGTTTGTGTATGGACAACATCACAGAACGGGGTTTCTAGCTGAATATATTTCAATGTTTGAACTTATTAGAGTATAATGTGGTCATCTTGAGCATTTATTTGATACCTCATTCACGTTATATTATTGCGAGCAGTGGCTGGGAAATGCTGTGAATGAATACAGCAATTTATTCCAATGGGTGGTTTTTAAGAAGCTGGCAATTTGAAACGGCTGGGTGTTATTTAGTGCAATATGAAATCAAATGATCATATTTGCCAAATAACAGTGTCTGTGAGGAAAACAGAATACTCTGAAAAGGTAATTGTCTTCTGATGATATCCCCATTATATGGGTCTAACTGCATTCACCAGCTATGCTGGAAATAAGAGAGGAATCAATAGTTTTGTATTCTAGCAGGTAAATATATTCAGTGAATACTATGCATCCCATCCACTCGTCCATTTCCATTGCTGCACTTCAAGTGGCAAGACTCAAACAGCCTGAGCTCTTGCTGCTTTACCAAACAACTGCACTCATCAGTGGGCTGAAGAGAGGTTTTGTGTTTTTGTATATCACATTGAACAGCATTATGTACTGATTTTGTTATGTCCTCTTTAAAAGAATTGCCCTGGCAACCAGAATGAACCAAGAGAAAAGTAGCTAATAAGGTGTAGATGTTTACCAAAATAACAGTTAATTTACTTAGATTCTAGTTATTGGGTAGTAGAGCCTATTTTTAGGCATGACTCTCCAATTAAAAAAATCCAGTGGAAAATTAGTTTTTACACCCCCTAAGTGATTATACATACCGTACAGAAAAGATGAAAACTCATACACCCCCCATGCCTTGTTAAATTTTGTGTATTCTCTGTCATGTTTGCTCAGTAGTTACAGGTTTCACTGATAGCATTGATAGTCTTGCATTTCCAAGTAATTTATTATGGTCAGCAACTTGCTACACAATGAGCCCTAGACAGAAACAGATGCTGCTCAGTGCCTGTCATCTGTTTCTGTTTGTTAGAGGTCAGGGTGGTCAAACAGAATAAAAGATCTAAACAATTAACCTAAAGATAAAAAGAGAAAATGTAACAGCAAAAGGTAGCAAAATGAAGGCAGCCATATATAGATATACAATTCACAACATCCCCCACCTAAAGTGTGCGTATATAGTGACGTATATATATACACACACACACATTCTTGGTGTGTGTACTTATCATGCTTATAAAATGGGTTTGTGTTATGAAAAAAGTGAAAACGTACTGAAAATAAAAAGGAGTTGTGAATTATGAGTATATCATTGGATACACCTACCGACCACGTTAAACAAGTGCTATCAAGGGCCAAGACATGCAGGTGGGGGGGAGGATTTGTTTGCATTAACGACATCCAGAGCAAAAGTCTTGAGTACATGAAAAGATCATTCATGGACCTAGGGATGTTCCTGAAGGAAATGTTACCCATTGTGATCTTTCCCTTGATCCTCCATGTTCTGGGGGCTAGTGAGGAGCAGCAGTGTCCATTAAGCAGGCCAACCCTTGGCTAAGGGTCAGATGCAACAGGGAGTGACTTCTCTTTCTGGCCAACTACTGGATCTACTCGAGCAAGACAAATCTGTATGCCTGGTATGGACTCCACCAGCCTCAGGAGGGAATGAGTGTACTAGACAGGAAAATGAACTGGGCAGTCAAGGGAGATTTAAATTAGAGGACAGGGAAAGGGGGCTGCTGCTGAGGATCACCAAAGGCAAAAGACAAATGTAGAGGACCACCAAGTAAAGAACAGTAGAGCCAGGGAGAACATAAAGGCAGGTCAGCCACATCAGAGGGGTTGAGTGCAATTAAGGCATTGGGGTATTGACTCTGCAGTTATGGAAGCTGGTTTGTATTGCTTCAGAATTGATTTTGGGGATTATGGAGAGTGTGCACAGATTCTGGGCTTGGGGTGCTGACAAACTAGGTGAGCAAGAAATTAGGAAGTGGAAAGCCAACAAATATACAAAAGGCAGAGTAGAGGGTGGGCTACAGCTAAATGGGGACTGAAAAAAGAGATAAACATTGGGAAATTGCTGGAAGCTTTTCTTTCCCTAAAGGTCTGCCACATTGGGGGGGAGGGGGACACAATCAGGGCATTGTAAGTATTAAATCTGTGGTTGTTGGTGCTGTTTTTTACTGCTTCAGAGCTGATGGGGGGGGGATTTTGAAGAATGTGCATTGATTCCAGCTTTCTGCTCTGACGAACTGGTTGTAAAGGAAATCAGGAGATGGAAAGTCAATAGAGCTGCAAAAGGTGGTTTAAAATGATTTATGGAAGTTCCCCAAATGCCTTTTTTCACATAGTATGCCATTGCTAGTCATGCTTCAGATGTTGAAGCTACAATTTGTGTTGCAAAAAAAATGCCAGTCATTTTTTTGATGTTTTATCAGCACTTTGTTTCTTTCTGCCCTCCAGTTTTCTCTGTGCAGCCACACCCCCAGAATGACGTCATGCAAGAGAGCTGTCAATGTTTTGCATACAGCAACACAGAATTCTGGGTACGTTATAAAGTTGTCTTAAATGTTCTTTACTCAGAGGTGCAGTCCCTTATTTTGGTACCAGTGACTACAGTATAGCACCTAACATGTAGATGTACATAGCAAGGCATTGTGGGTACAGTAAGATGTTGTTTTCCAATTTCCTTATTGTGAGGTGCAATCTCCTATTTCTGTAGTGGCTTCAACAATATAAGATCTTATATGTTTATTTTCAAAACAAGGCATTGTGCATACAATATCTAGCTGACAAGATTTCTTTACTGAGATGTAGCCTCCTGTTTCTATAGTGAGCACAGAAATATAATAGCCTGTATACTAATTTACATAGTGAGGCATTGTGGGTACAGTAAATAGATTATTTTTCTATCTCCCTAATCAAAGTGCAGTCTCCTAGTTTGGTAGTGTTTACAGCAGTACAGTATGCAGAAAAGCTTCTGTAACAATGTTTTTGTGATGCAGGTAGGCCAAAAAGATAATTTGTTATTCTGTGTAGATGTTGCTTCACTTTTAGTTCCTGCTGGTGAAGTGACAGGTCTGAAGTGAACACTCTTGTCAGAATGTGGGCATGTGATGATACTCTTCTATGTTTATGTTATAGGCTTGAATGGCTGTAAGTAGTTCAGGAGTGTAACTATGGGTCAATAATTACATTGTTCTGAGCTGCTTTCAGCCAATCAAATCACTAGAATGTTTCCACACGTGTTATAATGCTAGATACTGCTACTTGCAAACAATGTAAAGAGTCTGCTAAAAACTGACTGATAGTGTCCCTTTAAAAACTTTGTTTGCCTTGTGTAATGTAAAGGTTGGGGGTTGCAGCACTGAGGGGAAAAAAGGGATAGGGCTATGCAAATGAAACAGCACAGAAATAAAAAATATTTTCTTTTCATGGAAAACAGTACTTTTTAGCAGTTTGAATGATAGGAGACTGATTCACAACTCCTACAGATTACTGCTCCCATTTGCTATGGGGACCTTCCATGAATCACTTTAAGTTTCAGGGCGGAGCATGCACCCTGTGTGTGAGTACTGTGATGCAGAGCATGGCATCTGCAGGTAATCTGCAGTTCCACAGAGAACTCTGCCCAAGGCTGGAATACACAGGAAGGGCTGCAAATGATGTACAACACATTATAAGTCTGGGTTCAGAGCTGTAAGTGGAGAGTTTGTCAAGCACCTTCTCTAGGGTAGGATTAAATTATAATTTATTTATTTATTTGCTTTTGGTAACTGGGTGGGTGCACTAGGCATAGGGATGCCTATTTTCAGGCACGACCTGGGAGGATACAAGTCTAATACATGAACAACAACAATGTGACACAGCACATTGAATAGGTCATACAATGCAAGGGTGGTCAGAAATACAAACAGTTTGTGAGACAGTGAAATACAGGGTTGGACAAAGTCAATAATGTGAACAAATACAGTTCAGGGATATTCAAAATATAAACAAGTGAAACACAAGTACAGAATTGGCACTAGTTGGGTGTTTTGGACAGTATACAGTTAAGTGCCATTAACAAGGCCAATAAACATAGAAGAATAGAGGGGAGGAGGAGAAGAAGGAGGAAAGAGGGGACAGAGAAAGGAGAGGTAGGTAAAAGTATGTAGAGGAAGGGTGAGGGTAGAGTAAGATAAAGCATAGGTGAGAGATAGAGGGAAATGGATGAACTTAAGGTGGATGGAAGCAGGTGCAAGGACTTGATGCAAGTAGATGTTCACGGTGGAGTTTCTTAAAGCCAGCATGTATAGGGGCTAGGCGAATAGTTTGAGGGATAGAATTCCAATACTTAGGGGCAGCATAGGAGAAAGCACGTGCACCCATAGAGGTTTTGCGCCTAGAGATGTAAAGAGGGGCTTGGTCATTAGAATGGAGCCCGTAAGAGGGGGTTTGGGAGTGTAGCATAGAGGCGAGGGATTGAGGGTTGCCTGATCTTGTTATACAATCAATTAGAGCACCATAGGATAGAAGTCGGTGAGCAGCAGGACTGGGCCATTTTAAGTCAGCATAGAGCTGACAGTGATGTTTGTACCGTGGAGAGGCAGAAGCGTAATGGCAAATGTTATTATAGGTGGTGTCCCATTTATGGAGGGAGGTCTTGGTCACGCCTAGGTAGGTGACTGAGCCATAGACCAAAGACGGGAGCAGAAGGCCTTGTGCCACAGCAAGCCTGGTCAATGGAGTGAGGGCATAGCTAGTACGGTAGGCTCCCCCAATTTTTGCATTAACAGATTTGCAAGTAGCGGTGATGTGTAGATCGAACTCTAAGGATTCATCAAGAAGAATGCCCAGGTATTTGAAGGAACTAGTGCTAACTAATGGGGAGCCATCAGCACAGGATATTTTTAAGGTGGGGTTTAGATTCACTTTTAGTCTAGCCAGAGAGCCAAGGAGCATAGAATGGGTTTTACTTACATTAAGAACTAGGTGATTTACAGTTAGCCAGGTCTGTATGTTTAGGAAGTTCGAAGCTAGGAAGTTGTTTATATCCAATACATTACTGGCACTGCGGTAGATGACAAAGTTGTCCATGTAGAGCAAGGAAGAACAGGTAGGTGCCAAGGATGGACGGTCATTTATCAAAATTGTGAAAAGCAGGGGGCCAAGTATGGATCCCTGTGGGATGCCGATATGCATGGATGAAAGATCAGACATCGCTGCATTAAAAGCTACAGCCTGCTGCCGATTGGATAGATAGTTGTTGAACTAGTCCACCGATTCAGCTGAAAGACCAAGGGAGAGGAGTTTTGTAAGGAAAAGGGTATGATTAACCTGGTCAAATACCTTGGTTAGATCGATGAAGATAGCACCTGTCAAGAGACCAGATTCCATAGCAGCATAAATGTCAGTTATAAGTTTTAGGAGGGCAGTGAAAGTACTGTTGCCTTTTTGGAAGCCATGCCGGGAACCAGAGAGGAGGCTGTGTTTCTGTTGATACTCTATGGTTTGGGTTGCCACTAATTTTTCAAAGATTTTACTGAGCACAGAAAGGGTAGCAATGGGTCGATAATTAGACATGTCTTTAGGATCACCTTTTTTAAGGATGGGAGTTATTCTAGCTATCTTCCATATATTGGGAACTGCACCGTGGCATAGCGACAGGTTAAAGATTTTAGTTAAGGGGGAGGCTATGAGAGGGGAAGCAGCTCTCAGGAGCCTGGGTTCCAAACCGTCAGTGCCAGAGATAGTAGTGTCAGAGATAGTGAGTAGCAGCTTTAGGACTTCAATTCTAGTGATGGTCCAAAACTGGAATAGTGGACGTGAGAGCAGGGGTTCAGTAACCACAGGAGGGGAAATGTGGTGACCAGTTGGGAATGAGGCCAAGTAGCTTGATAGGTCCAAGAAATGACAGTTGAAAGAGTTAGCGATGGTCACCAGATTGTTACAGAGTACACCATTTAATAGCATGTCATTTGTGGTGGTCGATTGATTGGCTCCAAGAGAGTTTTTATGACAGACCAGAATTTCTTAGAGTCTCCTGAGACTTTTATTAGTAAATCTTTACAGAAGGAGCTTTTAGCTGGGTGAGTACTTCTTTTGCAGGAGTTTCTCAGGGCCCTATAGTGAATGTAATCTACCTGAAGCCCTGAGGCATTGAAACACTGCCAACTTTTCTCCCTGGCCCAGAGTTGGGTAAGAAGCTTTTTAGTGAGCCACTTAGTTTGTGTTCCTCATATGTGGCGCATGACACGAGGAGCATGGAGGTCCTGGAGACATCCACACTTAGCAAGGAAGTAGTCTAGGGCTGACTGAACGTTAGAGGAGGCAAAGATGGGTGACCAATCAATCATAGAGCGATCCTGCATAAACTGTACCTGATTAAAATTGGCGAGATTTCAGAAGGTGATGAGTTTCGGAGGAGGAGATGGTTGTCTAGCAGCACGCCAGAGGCAGAAAACTGGGGAGTGGTCACTTATAGCATCTGCAAGGGTACCAGCTGAGACTATACAGTTAAGATGGTTTGTGAGGACCCAATCAATTAGAGAGCTAGATTGAGGGGGGCATGACCCTAGTTGGGTTTACGATTAGTTGGTGGAGGTCATGACCCTGTACTATGGCGTGGAGGGACTGGCAGGATTTTCCAGTCCAGTTAAGGTTTAAGTCCCCAAGGATAAGGACCTCTTTGCACCCGACTGCTGTGTCCACCTGGGAAAGGAGTTCCACTAGTCTAGTGACACCACCAATGGGAGGGTTATAGGCCCACACTATGTGTAGCCTCTTGGAACCAAGCTGTAGAGCAGCATGAATAGATTCACAGTGTGAGAGGGTGAAAAAGACATTACAGTGTAGTGAGAGGTGAGATTTATAGAGGATTGCAACACCTCCCCCACGCTTAGATGAGGACTTATCTTGCCTTATTATTTTGTAGTTAGATAGGAGGCATAGGTGATCGGGGTGGAGGGTTTTAACCAGGTCTCAGACAAGCATAGAATGTCAGGGTTGTATTGAGTAACCCACACCTTAAGTTCAGTTAGATTATGGGGAAGGTTTCTGATGTTTAGGTGAACAATACGGAGACCCTTGCCATCATTCCAGGTAGTGTCAGTGTTGGAGATGTTACCTCCAGGTCTTAGATTGGGTTTTATATCCCCGGCTAATATTAGTGCTAGGAGGAGCATGTACCACAGTTTATGATGGATAAAAGTGGTGGGTAGGGTGAGGATGCAAAGAAAAGAGTTGTGTAATAAGTAGGCAATATAGTAAATGATCCTGTTAGGGACAAAAAAAGGGGCAGCTGAGATAGTATAAGTATGTTGGAAAATGTGAAATCTTTAGGTTGTATGTGTTGGCCATTCAAGGTGGGTGGGCAACTAACCACAGAGATCCATAAGATGGGAGCAAGAATAGAAAATTGCTAGAAATATTACATGAGGGTTTAAGGTCCAGTGATTAGATAGAGGGATAGCTATTGCTGGAAGGGTATGTAGTGAGGAGGTGGTTATTAGAAGAGGAGAGATGTGGCAAAAGATGAGGTTTTAGTGCAGAAATACACTGAAGTATGAATTGGTAAACAGACTGGAATTGTGGAAATCAAGCAGGGTGAGAAACGTTTTCAGATGCCCCTTAGTGGTAAGGAGGGATTCTGAGCACTAACTGCAAAAAACAAACTGAAAGTAGCAAATTTTACCTTACCCTTTCTAGGGTAGGGTATAATTAGTGAAAGTGATTTGGAGTATTGCGTAGGCAAAGACTGTAAGTAGTACCAATTAGCTAATGCGTACTAGACATTAAGGAAGGTAGATATGACTGTGGGCTAGTTATCTACAGGGATTGTGGGATTAAAATCCCCCAGGCAGTGCCACAGAGGTTTGGTCACTGTCCCATATGCAGCAGACTCATCAAACTCTAGCACAGCTGATAGAAGCACAGGATGAAATATGCATGCTGGTCAGACAGCTGGACTGGAGTCTGCAACCACATCCCATCCCTCCTCTCCCCCAGAGGCCCCCTGATTCAAGAGGATTTAGGGTGCTGGGGGGGCTAAATCAGGGCATGCTGGTGGCAAAAAGTCCTTCAAGCTGTGACTCCAAATCAATCTGCACTCCAGGAAGAGGGACAGGTAACTAATTCTCCTGGGGAGGCTGTGAGCTGTTTGCAAGGAAGGATCGAGCCAAAAAGGCAACACCCAATAAGGGGTTCAGAAAGAAGGCAGACACATCCGCTGGAAGGGTACTGGTGATTGGAGATTCAGAGGTTAGGGGCATTGAGAGGGTGATGTGTAGGGTGAAAGGAAGGGAAGAGAGTGGTCAAATACCTACCAGGAGCCTCATCTGGAAGAGTCACAGTTTGAACTGAGGAGATGGTAATTTGGACGGAGGGGTGCTAGAGGTGCTAGTACAGTTAGATATCAATGATCTGACCAATCAGAAACTGGAGGTAGTGAAGTCAAACTTCTAGAAGCTAGGGACTAGGTTAAAGTGAAATGCAGCTTCGCTGGCCTTCCCGGATGCCCTACCAATGGAGGACTGGATGAGGAAAGGGTGAGATAGGAGAAAGCAGAGGCTTTCAATTAATAGTTGAAGGGGCTGTGTCAGGAAAAAGGTTTTCGAGTTATGGGCGACTGACGTGACTTCTGAAATAAAAGGCACGTTACATGAGATGGCCTTGATCTGCTGAAGGAGGGAACAAGTGCATTCTGACAGGAGTTTGATGTCTACATAGCTATGCTTTAAATTGAATGGGGGAGATTGGAACTAGGGAAGCCCTTGAAAGCAGGATGGAGAAAGGGGCTTAGCTAGTACTCCACAGAAGTGGGTAGGAGGCACAGAGGTGCTAGGGATGGCATAGGCAGGAGGTAGACTACATCAGGAAGTGGAAGGGAAGGTGAGGGGGTAACAGGAATCCAACAGGGTAAGGTTAACAGGAGGGAAATGAAGAGCGGTATGGACAAAAGATATGGCACAGGAATGGTGAGGGGGACAAAGAAGGGTGGGTGGGGGGTTGTCTGCCTAAATGCCAGGAGTTTGGTTTACAAAATAATTGAGCTCCAAGCAATGGTGGCAGATGCCATGCTAAACACAGTGGCCATAACTGAGACATGGGTGACTGAAAATAAATTGGGCTCTGGCTATCCCAGGTCATATCCTGCACAGAAAGGATAGGGGTGAGGGCAAGGAAGGACATCTAGCCCTCTACATTAAGGAGAGCATAGAAGCCACCAAGGATGGTGCCATCAAAGAGGGCAGGAAGGAAGTAGAGTCAATTTGGGCACAGCTGAGAACAGCTGTGGGGAAAAAAGATAAGGATGGGAGTGGTCTACAGGCCACCAGGACAGAAGGAAGGGGATAGAACACTAGGGAAGGAAATTAGGAGAGGGTGGCAAAAGGGGAACTAGACGTTGTGAGCAACCTAAACCTTCTGGTTGTTAACTGAGCTACCCCAGTAGCACAGAGTGAAAGAGGTCAAGCACTGCTAGACACAATGCCGGACTGCTTCTTAGTACAGTGGTTCAGGGAACCCACAAGACAGGATGCCATCCTCGATTTGGCGCTTTCCAAAGTCGGAGGTGGTGGAAGTAGTAATGGTGAGAGAACCACTGCGGTCTAGTGACCACAATACTATATGGTTTGAACTGGTATTGGGCAACTGCAGACCCTCTTCAAATGCTATGGTCCTGGACCTTAGAAGGGCAAACTTCAGTAAAATAAGGGAAAGGGTCAGGGAAAAACTGAAGGGAGTAGAGGGGTTCAAAGAAAAAATGGCCAGTAATAAAAGGAGCCATAGTGGAGGTGACTGACTCAAGTATGAGGAAAATCACTAAAAGGAACAAAAATATAAAAGGCCAGTTTGATTCTCCAAGCAAGTGAGGGAGACAGAGAGGGTCAAAAGAAATGCCTTCAAAAACACATAAGGAAAAGCAAGAGGTGGAGGAACAATAGGAGACGTATCGAGGAAGTAAAAGGAGGCAACAGTGTGGTCAGGAGGGCAAAAGTAGACACAGAGCTATGCATTGGTGAAGGTATCAAAGGGGGAAAGAATTTTTTAGCTTTATCAGGGAAAAAGGAAGACAAAAGGGGGGGGATTGTCCTACTATCTGAAGGGCCGAGGGTAGTGGAGGAAGACAAGCAGAAGGCAAATGTTTTGAACAATTACTTCTGCTTGATATTCATGGTGAAGGACAAGGAACCACTACCTGAAAGTGGTATACAGGCTTCCTCAAAGGGGGTACAGGAAATGGGACAGGTGGGAGCCATGGTCAACAGGGCGAGGAAGGGTCTGGCAGCCCTCAAGGTAGATAAGGCACTGAGACCTGTTGGATTACACTCGAGGGTGCTTAGAGAGCTGCAATCAGAGCTGGCTGAGCTGTTCAGTTGCTAATTAGTGAATAGTGAGGTGCAGAGTGACTGGAGGTCTGTAAATGTGATTCTGTTCCACAAGGGAAGGGGACAGGGAAGACCACAAAAACTGTAGATCAGTCATGCTTACTGCCATTGTAGGTAAGCTGATAGAGACCCTGGTCAAGGAAAGCCTGGTAGCCTACCTAGAGGCAAATGCATTACAGGACAACAAGCAGCACAGATTTATGGTGTAGAGCTTGGGTTGCAAGGGCAGTTGATCAAGGGCAGGAGGTAAATTTATTCTATTTTGATTTCAGCAAAAACTTTGACTAGGTACCACACAGGAGGCTACCAAAGATGCTGGAACACCTGGAAGAGGGGTGAGAATTAAATAGGTTAGGAACTAGTTGGGGGTGGGGGCACAGCATAGTAATACACGGGGTCAAGTCAGAGAGCAGGGGGTTAACAAGTGGGTGCTGCACTGGTCTGTCCTGGGACTGGTCCTGTTTGATATGTTCCTTAGTTATATAGGAAAGTGTGAGATGTTTCTTTGTGGATGACACAAAACTATGCAGCAGGGTACATAGTGAGGAAGGCTGAGGGAACTAAAGAGGGACATGGAGGGCTGGAGAGATAGTCCAAAATATGGCATCTGGGATTCAATACAAAAAGTGCAAAGTGAGGCACATAGGGAAGAAGAGCCCATATATAGAGTACTGGATATGGGGTAGCAGAGGGTTACCTTGGCCATAACATCTGAGGAAAGGGATCTAGGAGTCATCATTAGGGAATCCCTCAAACAACCAAGGCAGTGCAACAAAGCATACAGAAAAGCAACAAGGAGGCTGGGATGCACAGGGAGAGGATTTGACAGCAGGAGGAGGAAGAATGTGATGTTGCCCCAGTACCAGTACCTTATGAGGCCTCACATGGAGTACTGTGCCCAGTTCTGGAGTCCGCACCTGAGGAAGGGCAGGGACAGACTAGAGAATGTACAACGCAGGGTCACCAAGATGATCCAGTGCCAGCAGGACAGATCCTATGAGAAATGGCTAGTGGCCCTAAACATGTACTCACTACAGATCAGAAGGGAGAGGGGTAACATGCTAGAGATGTACAAGTTCCTGGAGGGGGGGGGATCTGTAGAGTGAAGAGTGTTGACCTGTTACAATTAAAAAAGTAGGGTCATATTTTTTGCCCCAGTTCGCTGTACTGCTTTGCTGAGTTGGGAGAAGGACCTTGGGGTTTCTATCTCAATAAACGAAGGACCAGTTAGTGTAACTCACTCAGAACATTGATATGTACTAGACTAACCCAAATTCATTTCAACATTTTTAATAGGCTTTATCATACCCATATTTATTAAACAATTTAATAATTAAACTCAGATGATGTATCTAATAAAAATAACTTGATGTCTTCATCTAAGTGTGTGCCTAGTAGTTGATTTATTATTCTTATGATTTCGGACCAAAAGGGTTGAACACATTTCAAGTAGTGAAAACATAAGTCAGTGTGCCAATTGAATTATAACATCTATTACAGCATGGTGGGATTACTAGGTTAAAATTGTTTAATAAATGTGGGTATAATAAATCCTATGACAAATGTTGAATTGAATTTGATTCAGTCTATTACTTAAGGGTATTCTGAGTTGCTCTGCTGCTTTAAGTTTAGACAGCTCTGTTTCATTTGACTTTAAGATGATTTTATAAAATGGTATCATTTGCATTTCCTATCACTATCTTTAGGGAATATTGTTATTATTTGTGTTTCTTTAGATTTACAGAAGTTGTTCCCTAGATATTTTGAGATAGCCACTTTTATTTGGAAGTGGCAAAACAGCCATTGCCGGAAGATATACAGTATTTGTTAGCCAATTGTTGAAAAATCAAAAAGGTACTGCCTTTATACAACTCTTTCATCTGGATCATTCCTTTTTTTGTCCAAGTTTTAAGAAAAAGATCATTAAAGATTTGTTAGAAGCTTTTTTCATATATAGGAGCCGTCAATTTTAGTGCTTTTCGGTTATTTGTTTGGGCCCCTACTTTATTCCACACATTAATAAGGTTAAGAAGTGGTTATACCTACTGTGCCAGCTCTTGGTTGATAAGTTTTGAAACAGTACATGATAACAGCTAAAGAACAATACATTTTCTCTTTCCATCATTCCCCGTGTTGGTGGTGTACTGGTGAAAATGTCCAAAATGTGATCCATGTTTACTGCTGGGTAATAAAAATAAGTTAAGCACAGTAAGACCTGCCTTGCACTGGAAAGCTTGTAATAGCTAAGGCACAATAGCTAAGGCACTTACTCCCCTTAATCTTCCCCTCTTCTGCCTCCCCCCTTTCTACCTTATTACTGTAACTGCTGCTCCATCTCTTTCCTCTCCTCACACTATGCTCCTCCTCACCACCCTCCCCCTCCTGATTACCCCAACGTCCAGCCTTCCCATATCCGATCCTGCCCTGCCTACGCCACTTTCCTTATCTCGACCCTCCTCCCCTATTCTTCCATCTTCTTGTCTCCTCTCCCTTCTTCACTCACCCTGGTGCCCAAGATCCTTCATCCTACAATCACCCTGTATCCACTTAGCATCACTTTGCTCCTCACTTAGACACTCCCCTGTTCATTCCCCCTCAAAAAAACCTTCCTACATTGGAGGTGCATATCCATCCCCTCTAAGCTGTTCATCATTTTACTGCTCCTCACAGCAGGTGATATTGAATCCAAGTCAGGGCCATCCAACTTTCTACTGCTGTTTTACACTCTTTTCCTCCCTCCTGCTACTCCCAGAGGCAGCTTTGAACTGGTGTCTTTCATAGCTGAACTGCCCATAGTCTGCTGCACTAACCTCTAAGCCACTCAGCCTGCTAGTGTGTTTACTCTTCCTCTACCTTGGTTATCCTGCACACCCAGTGGCCTCTAGGGTTACTACACCTCATAGCAATCTTCCCTCCCTATAATATCCCACACCAACTTCTATAATATCCCACACCAACTTGTGGCCGTAGCGTGTTAATCACCTCTCCACAGGCTTTCCAGTCCCACTGGTCACTTTACGCCTAGGATATCTAACATTGCATACCACTCAGCCTACTCCGTGTCCCTTACAACACACTGAAACACAAATGGACCTGCACAAGCTTCTCTTCTTCATTTACATTGCCTCACACCTCCTTACCTCAGCTCACACAATCACAGACCCTAAATGCATCTTCCCAGCCCTCCTGCTCCTACGTCGCTCTCCCCCCTACCCTCAACTCCCAGACCTACCCCTTTCCCGTCAGTCATCCACTCCCCTCCCTCCTTGCTAGCACCAATATCCTACCCCCACAAATGGTAATATACGCATCCCTAGTCCGGTCTGCCAGATCTGCTCCTAATGTCATCCTATCCTCCAGGAGAAGCAAGCTCCCTGCAACATACTCTTTTCTCCTCCTCATCCTACTCCATACAGGTGACATAGAATCTAATCCTGGACCACAGTTGGAACCCCAGCCTCTAAACTCCCACAAAGGTGTCTCCATCACCCACATGAACATCAGAAGCCTCCTGCCCAAACTAGACCAACTAAAATGCTGGATGGCAGAACATACCCCTGACATCCTGTACCTGACTGAAACCTGGCTATTCACTAAGACCCCTGACTCCTCACTCAGTCTCCCTGACTACACACTGCTGAGACAAGACCACAGCAAGAGAGGCGGAGGTGTGACAATCTATGTAAAGCAGCCTCTATCTTGCTTGGTCACCAAAAGGGAAACATGCCAAGGCTCCCATGAACTCATTCTGGCACAACTCACCCTCTCTGCCAAACTCCCAATATTTATAGGGGTGCTCTATGCCTCACCCTGACTAGCCTGCAACTCTCTCATTTCTACCCTAGCCACCTTACCCCCCTCTAGCTGCAAAAGGGGAGTTGATACTACTGGGTGACTTCAACTTGGACTGGCTTGCCCTCTCCACCAAGGCCCACATCTCCAAACTGAGTCCCTCAGTCTTACACAGTTGATCACAGAATCCACCCGTTACAACCCCCACTCCCAAAACCATTCACTAATTGACAAGATACTCTCCTCACACCCCCATAAAATGACCTCATCTGGTGTACTTGCCAATGCTCTAAGTGACTACTGTGTCACATACTGCACTAGGAAAATCCACCTGCCCAAATCAGCCCCGAAGTATGTAAAAATATTCCCTCTAAATGCACTTGATACCGACTCACTCCTAGCTGACTTTAGACATGCTGACTGGCAGCAGGTATATTCTGCATCAAATGTAGACACTTTTCTAACCTGATTCCTGCACATATTTACAAATGTTTGGGACTCCCTTGCCCCACTGAAAAAATAGAAGGTAAAGAAACACCTCCACCCCTGGATCTTGGCACCTCTTTTTGCCCAGTGTAAAGCCTGGGACAAGGCCTGGATCCTTTTCAAATCTCAATTTACCCACAAGTAGAGGCAAGTCTATAACTCCCTCTGCAATGCCTGCACCAAGGCCATAAGGTTAACAAAAGCTGACTAATGTGGATCTCAACTACTCCATGCACAACCCCTCCAACTTCAAGAAAGTAGTGCACTCCCTTCTTGATCCCCTGGCCCAATCCAATACCCCAGCTTTTAAGCTAAATGGCCAACCTGTCACTGACCCTATTAGCATTGCTTATTCCCTAAATAAATGTTTCACCTCCTGTGCCCTACCAGATGACCATTCTCCACCCACCTCAGAACCCCCCCACACCTGCAACAATACCTTCCATTTCACACCTATCTCTGAACAAGAGGTCCTCGATGCCCTCCTCTCACTAAATACCTCCAAATTCCGGTCCAGATGGGATCCATGCAAAGCTTCTGCTTATATCGGCACCTGCAATTGCCAAGTGACTTACCCACCTCCTAAACCTCTCATTCACTTCAGGCACTGTACTGCAAGCCTGGAAATCAGCCTGTGTAATTCCCCTTCACAAAGGCAGTGACTCCTCAGTGCCTGGTAATTACAGGCCAATCTCCCTCCTCTCAGCCCTTGCCAAATTACAAGAATCCCGGGTCCACACCAGGCTTACAGAGTATCTCACAGCTATCAATCTCCTCTACCCCAACCAATCAGGATTCAGAAAACAACACTCAACAATTTCCTCACTGCTGCGTATCACCAATCACATCCACACACTGCATCTGACCAAGGCCATCTAACAGCTGCAGTGTTTGTCGATCTGGCCAAGGCCTTCGACTCTGTCTCCTACCCACTCTTCCTGGTGAAACTAGTGTCAGCAGGACTAGCCCCCATCACAGTCCACTGGTTCCAATCCTATCTTACCAACAGGCTTCAATCAGTCTGAATAGCTGACTCCACATCTGCCCCCACTCCCAATTCTCATGGGTTTGCCCCAAGGATCAGTTCTTGGCACCACCCTATTTTCACTATTCATAATCATAAGTGACCTTCCCTCTGCCTGTACTAACTCCCACATACACATGTATGTGGATGACACTATTCTCTTTACCTCTGGTCCTGTCCTACATGATGTCCAAGCCACCCTCCAGAATGACTTCCATAACATTCAGTGCTGGTTCAGGAACAACCAACTGAAATTAAACACCTCCAAAACAGTGTCTATGACTTACAGAACAGTACAAAAGCTAAACAGAGTTCATCTCCCCCCTCCCATCACCTCATTGGATGGGATACCACTGGACCCAGTCACAAAATATAAGTACCTCGGTGTCTGGCTTGACCCCCATTTGACTTTATCAAACCACATTGAAGCAATTACCTCAAAATTACACCCCAAACTAGGTATGCTGTACTGGAATAGAGTCTTTCCCACTGCCTGCCAGACGTGAAATCCTATCCAAAATGATCATTCCCATCTTTGCTTATGCGGATGTGGTTTACAGCACCGCCCCTCCATCAACCCTATCCAGACTGGACACCCTTCTGAATGCATTCTGCTGCTTCACCACAAACTTCCCCCTCAGAACTCACCACTGCTTTCTCTACTCCCTCTAGGCTTAGCTCCACTTTCCCATCGATGCTACATCCTCTCTCTCAATCTCATATCTAACTATTGGTTCAACCTGCTTCCTTCCTACCTATCAGAGTGCCTTTCCATGGTCTTCCACTTCCCATATGAGTTGAGGCACAGAGATGCCAGGTCCTTCGCTCTGCCTCGGCCATCCTCCACAGCTGGTAAATCCGCTTTCTCCTATAGGCTCCCTGCCTGTGGAATAAACTCTCCCCCTCCATCAGAAACTCTCCCTCACACTATTCAGGTAAACAGCAACTTCCCCTCCTACCATCCCCACATGTTCCTGTCAAGAAACAGCCGCACCTACTCCTCATAGCGGAGGTCTCGGAGTATTACCACGCAATGCATGTAATTCTAGATGTACTTATTGATGTGCAAATTGTGTAAATACAAATGTACTTACTACTGTATAAAAGCACTGGCTCTTGATTGCTACAATGCTTGCCTCTCTATGTAATATGTATTTGAATGTTTTTGTCATCCTTAATCTGCTCCTGGTTACTACACTGTGTTTGAATTTGTACTGGTGATGTGCATAATATTTTCTCTTACTCAAAGTTCTACCACTGTATTTTTCTTTTTCTGTACCCACTGCAAAGTATTGCATTATACTGTATAGTTTTGTATTGTACTGTATCTCTCCTGGGTTGTACCTGAAAATAGGCAAATGTCTGCCTAGTGTACCCCACCCAGTTAACAAAAGCTAAACAAAAATTAAAAAATAAATAAATCATGCTGAATGTCTCTTGCTATTGTAAACACCCTTTACTACTGTACTTTTCTGATGTATACCTAATTAATCTGTAAAATGTCATTCACAAGTCTATCGCTCTTAAAATGTATGCATTTCTGTCTCCCCTTCCCTAGGGTTGCTCCTGGAAATGAGCCTTGGCTCAGTGTGCTTTTCCCAGTAACCAAATGTTTAAATAAATAAATCCCCCACTGACCTACCAAAAGGATTAAAAGTAATTCATCTCAACATCAGGAGCCTTCTCCCAAAGATTGATCTACTCCAGCCTCTTATGATGATTAGTCTAAAACCCAGCATGCTGATTATCACCAAGTCATGGCTCTCCTCCAAGATCCCTGATGTGGTCATCTCCATCCCTGATTACTCCCTCATTTGGCAGGACCGGTCAACCAGGGCAGGGGGAGGGGTGGCCATATACATCTCATTCTCAAACGAGTATAATCTCTGCCTCTCTATTTCCTCTCCCTCTGCCTATGAACTTCTGCTAATAAAACTATCCCTCCCCTGCTCCCTACCTGTCTTTGCGGGTGGTGTCTACTACTGCCCAAGCCTCCTTTCATCCTCTATCACAGATCTCATCTCTACTCTCATCACCCATTCAACAACTGGTGAACTCCTCATCCTCTGTGATTTCAACAGTAATTGGCTTTCCAGTACACAATCCAAATTCTGCACCCGCATCTTCCCCCTGAATCTCACACAATTGATCTCTGAACCAGCCCATTCTAACCACAAGTCAGACAAGCATACCCTGCTAGATTGGGTTCTAGCACCTCATCCCCACCGGGTAGTTACATCAGGAACCCTTCCAGGTGCACTCACTGACCACCATATGGTTTACTGCATGCAAAAAAATCCTCCGCCCCAAAGCCCCGCCAAACATCCTCCTCCTCTTCCACTCATTTAGGTCCTTAGACTTGTCCTTCCTCCACGAGGATCTAATTAGTATTGTCTGGTCTCTGACTGCAAATGCCTTCTCTGTTGACTCAGCCCTGGTCTACTTCAAAACCCAGTTCTTGAATGTTAGGGACCAGCACACTCCAATCAGGAAAACCCAGGTCTGAGGCTCTCACCACCTCTGGGTATCAGCCAACCTGCTGGCCTGTCAGTGTGCTCGTGACTCTTGAGGAAGACAAACAAGGCCTCAGGCATTCTTGTGACTTGCTTAAATATCATACTCTCCAAATGCCTGCACCAGGGCCATCAGACTTGCCAAAACAATATTTCTCTTCCCTTCCAGGAAACCTTTGCAGCCCTCCAAATTCTGGAAAGTAGTCCATGCTCTATTCCCCCACCCACCCAATCCCTCTCCCAGTCCTAAAGTAGGTGACATCACTATTTCAGACCCCTCCTCTGTAGCTATCGAATTCAACATCTTCTTCTACACCACCTGTGCCTCCACCCTTCTTGCATCCCTATCCCCCGTCAGTTCCTCCTACACCAGCTCCTTCCGCACCCACTTCCTCTCCCCTCTGTTTCGCCTTCTCACCGGTCTCCCCTGCTGACACCCTGAAAGCTCTTTTGGCCCTTAACCTTCATAAGGGAAAAGCCTGGACAGGCTTGACCCTAAGCTCCTGCACCTCTTGGCCCACGCCATTGCTCTCCCACTCACCTACCTTCAGGATCTCTCATTTACACTGGCCACTGTCTCTGATGCCTGGAAGCTTGCCACAGTCATCCCCCTCCCTAAGGGTGGTGACTCATCAAATCCAGGTAACTTCTACCTAATATCCCTACTCCAAATCCTTGCAAAACTCTTAGAGCACCTGGTACTGGCTCAGCTTTCCCCTTTCCTTGACTCCTCCTCCTCCTTCATCACCCTGTTCCAGTCTGGTTTCCACAAGGCCCACTCCACCACAGCCTCCCTTCTCTAGCTCACTGGCTCCATTCTCTCTGGCATAGGTCAGGGCCGCTTTACTGCTGCGATCTTTGCTGACTTGGCCAAAGCCTTCGACACTGTTGCCCTCCCCTTTCTCCTCAACAAGCTTGCAGCAGCTGGTCTCTCAGAGACCACCACTAACTGGTTCCATTCCTATCTCTTGGGTAGGACCCAATTGGTCAGTATAGGCAGCTCCTCCCCCACCCCATCAACACCAGAGTCCCTCAAGGTTCAGTGCTTGGACTGATTCTCTTCTTGATATTTCTGAACTACTTACCTACTGCCTGCTCAACAGCTGATATCCACATGTACGCAGATGATATTGTTTTGTGTACCTCCTGTACCTCCCCCTCTGATACAGCGACCAGTCTCCAGCTGGCTTTCAATAATGTCCAGCACTGGTTTCACACAAATCAACTGTCCCTCAGTGCCATAAAGATGGTCTCTATGACCTTTGGCACCACGCAAAGGCTCACCAGACTTACAGCCACCCCTACCTTCCACACCGTCGAAGGGTCCCTTTTAAAGGATGTCTCCTCTTTTAAATACCTCAGGCTCTAGCTCAACAGGAACATCAACTTTGCTGGACATGTGGATGCTATCCACAAAAAGCTACATCCCAAACTTGGTGCTCTATACAGACACCGTGGCTGCATTCCCCCTCAGGCACACCATGAGATCATCCAGAAAATGATTCTCCCAATATTTGACTTTGGAGACGTAGTTTAGAGCATTGCCCCTAAGTTCACCATCACCAGACTGGACATCCTATTCAACTCCTTCTGTCACTTTGCTCTAAACTGTCTGCCACGTACACACCACTGCAACCTCTACACCGCCCTCTCCTTCCCACCTCCCTCTTGGGGCCAGACACCTTGCCCATAGTGCCTCACTAGTTTGGAAGTTCTGGCTTGGCTCCGTTCCATCCTACCTAAACACCCTCCTTTCTACCCCTCCTTTCTACCCCTCCTACTTTCTCCACAACTCCCTCTACAGGACCATCACCCTCCCTACCTGAACCTCCACTTCAGGACGGGCTGCCTTCTCCTATAATTCCCAAATATTTGGAACTCCCTCCCCTTAGATATCCACTCCGCCCCATCCACTAATTCGTTGTCCTATCTTCCCCCGAAACTACATTTCCCCATCCTGCAACTGCACCTAACCCTTATGTCCTTCCCTACTATTCATTTCTCTCTTTACTCCCCCTACCCCCCTCCTACCCTTACACTCTTCCTTAATTTCCCCCTTTCATAATTTTCTCCTCCTCTCCTCCCCTCCCCCTTCTTAAACCCACTTCCCCATGATACTGGCTAGGTGGACTTAGTGCAGTTCAATCCATTGTGTGGTTCTGCTCCAGAGTGTTACAGTTTACCTCTCCTCTATTATACAGAGAAAATGCTTGACATAACCTCATTGTTTTCTGTTGTATGTCATTATAATTGTTTTATTAGTTTGGTATTTTGAATTGTCTTTGCCCTTGTGTTTCAGTTTTGTAATTTGTATGATTTTCATTGTTTTTAACTCATTGTATATTAGATCTTGTATGCTAACTGTATCCCATTCTCCCCTTTTCCCCCAGGATGCATCCGGAAATGAGCTATTGTAGCTCAGTATGCCACAGGACTGTGGGAGCACCTGGTCACTGATGCAGGGCCTGTGAGGGGTTGGGCCTTCATCTTGTGATTAGGAATTTTTTCTGCCTTGCTTTTCTCCCTGGGCCTACCTCGCATGCAGTGGGAACTATGTGCAAGCTCAGCCTCCATAGAGATGCTCCCGGCACCCTACATGTGGGGTCTCTTTTCTGTGTGGTCTCCCTGCACTGCCACCCAGACACCTCCAGGTGGCATATGAGCAGTGGTGCACACTCATTCCCTTCCCCAAGGGAGAAGAGCTGTCCTATGGATGCTCAGTCCTCCCTCACCTGTTCAACCCCCGAGCGGCCCTGCTCCATTCCTGAACCAGGGACACTGATGCAGCAGGAGGTGAGGTAACCAGTACCTGAGCCCTGCATGTTACCAGAGAGCTTATTAGCAGGGGTTTTAAATTTAAATTGCATACTTTTTTTCCCTTTTAGCTAAGTGAATTCCCAAATACTTAATTTTTTTTATCTGTATTGTGAAGGGAGTGTAAAGATTTTAGGGTCGATTGTCTGCATCCAAAAAAACATAACTTTAGATTTGTTCCAGTGTATAGAGAAACCAGATTCTTTCCCCAAATTATTTACTGTATTCAGTAATATTGGACAGTCACTTACTGGGTCTGTCAAATATAGGAGGATACCATCTGTGTAAAGAGAAATTTGCACCATCTAGTCCTATAACTTGCTCACTTTGGAGTGATTTGAGGGTTGAGTCAGTTTCTTGGAGATGTGAATATTTCATCCAGCTTCAGTTTTTGGAACTCTAAGATGTTAAGAAATGGAAAATTGTTCAAAAAAACTAGATATTTTAGATGTTTCTAATTTATAAAGATTCTCATGACATATTTTAAATTAGCTGTTTATTTCCTCTGGGTTTATCACAAAGATAGTGCCCATTTGAATTGCATCAGTAACATTTTCTGCATGTTCTGTTATTAATAATTAAACCAAGATCTTTCCTGACATGTCTGCTTGAGTGCATTATTTAGCTCTGGTGTAAAGAATTAGACATTCTGTTTTTTCATTCATTATGTTATCGTATATATTTTTGAGTTTCTGAGAATGCCTACAATGCAAATATTTTTTTTGTGCGTGTGTGTCTAATTTGCACCTCTTTTATTTTTGTCTCTAGTTCTTCCAAGATTCTTGATTTAAAGCATCTTTTTTTAACTGTATATGAAATGCACAGGCCTCATATGTATGCCTTAACAGTTTTCAGACTTTGTCATAATGAGCCTCCCCGAAGCCATGGCAAAGATCTTAAGCCTCTTTGAAAATATAGAAATCATGTTGAGTCTCACTATAATGTCCTCTCCCCTGTTAGTATGGGGACATCTTCTCCAAACTAAATAACAGGCTTGCACACTTATGTGCAGGACCCTGTGACTGACCTTTTCATCCTTTGTCACAAAGGCAGCAACTCTAACCATTCAACTAAAAAGACACATTCTTTTAGGCAAAGGGTTCGACTGATCCTTTTCCTTGTGTGTTGCAATCTTCACTTTGCCCACCAGATGTCACTCTGCATCTGGCTGCTAGGGGCTGTATTTTCAAAGAATTGCAGCATGATTTTGCAACACAATTGCGCTACTTGTGACATGACCGTTATACTACAAAAATGTGGTCTAACTTCATGCTGCAAGTGTTGCAGGTTATGCATCAAAAGTGACCTATGCATCAGAAAAATGTTGCATGCGCCTGTCACATGCGCGCTCCACATGTCAGGCCCTCTGCTCCCACAGTGCCAACTTCAAAGTGCAATAGTGTGAACAGGTAACAGACAAGGTAACCCTCTTGTCTGCTTTGGGTCCAAATCACCTTTAGCCTCGAGTTCTGGAGGGATTCAAACTGTGAACCTTATGCTAGCATACCCAATGCACAGGCTTGGATATGTACCCTCTTCAGGACTGCAGTACAATCTTTCACCAAGGGCACCCAGCCAGGTCTCCAAAATGAACCCTTAAAACTCTACAAGAGACCTTCGGTATATTCTTACCTTATTATACAAGCTCAGTACACAATCAAGCTTTTCAACAGCTGTCAGACTTAAATACAGGCACTTTATATGCAAAAAGAAACTGAAAGACACCCAGGCAGTATTTCAAAGAAATGGTTGTTTACTAAAAATATGATAAAAATACAGGTAAAATAAAATACAGAACAAATAACATGAGCTCACAGTCACAAAAGAAAATGGGAAAATTACAAAACAAAACTCTTACCACAGTACTTAAGATCTTTGCTATCTAAGTATTACCTTTTTTAAGTGCGTTTAAGTTAAAGAGAACTTTCTGTCTCAGAGCACAAGATGATATGACCCATTTCCCAGATACAATGTTTCATTTCAGGGGGCATTCCCTCCCCTTCTGTGATGTCAGTTACACCCTCCCTTGGAGTTAATTCATAAAAAATTATCTACAAGGAGGCATTTTAAACAATGTGAATATCAGCAAAAAACATTTCCCACATATGACCTCCTTTGATCAAGCATCTCTCTTTGATATCTCTCTGCTGATTTCCTGTTGCTAGTGTGATCTCAGGTTTTATGACTTATGACAAAGTTCTGTGACCAAATTAGCCTTTTCCTGCAGGAACTATAAAAGTTTATGAGGCTTATATCCTGGCCCGAAAATTCTAATTAAGACAAAAACAGGAAACCGTTAGTCAGGTTTCTTTGATCTGTTTAATGACATCCTCACTGACACATTGAAAGCTAAAGGCCAAGTCTCACACACTGCTGACTGGGGGGGGAGACAATTTCATCCACAGACCATTTATTTATTTTACAGATATCATACAGTAATCATAAGCAAGGGGGCAGAGCATCACACTCCTCCCCACCTAGACTGAATTTGGGGGCTCTATCCCCTGCATGGGATGAGCACCACAAGTCAGTTCATTCCTCATATAGACACAAGCCATCTGTATTCTGATTGGTTGCTCCAGCCCTATGTGAGATTGTCATGTCATACCCTTGCAAGGCAAGACTCCATCTTAATAATCTACCATTCGTCTTACCCATTCGTGTCAGCCAAACCAGGGGGTTGTGGTCAGTTTGTACCTCAAAATGCTGCCCATATAAGTATGGCTCTAACTTCTTTAGGGCCCACACCATGGCAAGACACTGTTTTTCCACAGTAGAGTATGTCTGCTCCCTGGGAAATAACTTTTTACTTAGGTACACAATGGGGTGATCTTTTCCCTTGGTTGGATGTATGACTCAGCATTGCCCCAATACCCACATCTGAGGCATCAGTCTGAACTACAAAAGGTCTGCTGTAGTCTGGACTTGTCAATACAGGAGCACTGCATAGTGCCTCCTTCAGTCTGGTAAAGGTGTTTTCATGGGCTGGTTTCTAGGTAACTTTCTTAGGCATCCTTTTCTTTACCAGGTCAGATAGGGGAGCAGCGAGGGCACTGTAATTTGGTACAAATTTCCTATAGTACCCAGCTGTCCCTAGAAAACTCCTGACCAGCTTCTGCATTTCTGGTCTGGGCCATGCCTTGATCACCTCTATTTTTACTTGGTTAGGACGGAGCTGTCCCCAGCCTACAACATGCCTGAGGTATGCCATTTCAGCCATGGCCACCTGGCACTTCTCAGCTTTGACAGTGAGCCCAGCCCTCTGTATCCTGCCCAGCACTTCCTTAAGGTGGGACAGGTGTTCCTTCCAGCTGGCACAAAAGTTGGCAATGTCATCCAGGTACACCACGGCGTACTCCTCAGCACCATTTAACACCTGGTTCACCAACCTTTGGAAAGTGGCCAGGGCATTCTACATTCCAAAAGGCATTACTTTGAATTCAGATAACCCTATTAGAGTGATGAAGGCCGACCTCTCCTTAGCTCTTGCAGTTAACTCTACCTGCCAATACCCCTTTGTCAGGTCAATAGTCGTAAGGTAGATCACCCCTCCCAACTTGTCCAGGAGTTCATCCGTCCATGGCATTGGGTGGGCGTCTGACTTTGTGACTGCATTCAGTCCATGATAGTCCACACAAAAGCAAGCAGAACCATTTGTCTTGGGCATAAGGACTATGGGTGAGGCCCTGGGGCTGTGGGATTTCTGGATTACCCCTAAATTCAGCATTTCCTCCACTTCCCTCCTAATGTCCTTTTGGACAGCCTCTGACACTCAATATGCTGTCCACGGTATGGGCGTCTGTGTCCCTGTCTCCACATCGTGTGTCACTAAGGGGGTTAGTCCAGGCTTGGAGCTAAACAATGGGGCAAAGTCTGCTAAAACCTCCCTTACTTCCTGGATCTGGTCCAGGACCAGCTGGGGTGAAAATATAACTACTTCCACAGAGGACTCCTACTTGCTTTCTTCCAGCAAGTCCAGAAGGGGGTCTCCTTCTTCCGTCCCTGCCCCAGGACTACACACTGCAAACACCATGTCAGCCCTATTAGCATATGGTTTCATCATGTTGACATGGTACATTCTTTCTGTATGTCTTATGTCAGGTAACTCTATGATATAGTTCACATCATTTACCTTTCTGACTACTTTGTACTGTCCTGCCCACTCAGCCTGCAGCTTGTCTTTCCAGACTGGGATTAGAACCATGACTTCCTGACCCACCATGTACGAGCGAGCACTGGCTCTGTGGTTGTACCACACTTTCTTATTTCGTTGGGCAGCTGCCAGGTTGCTCTGGGCTGTCCCCATAAGCTCCTTCAGCCTTTCCCTAAACCTAAGGACATAATCAACTGTGGGAGTTCCCTGGGTGGCATGCTTGTCTTCCCAGTCCTCCTGGATCAAGTCTAGGGGCCCACGTACCCGGTGTCCATATAAGAGCTCAAATGGGGAAAACTCTGTTGACTCTTGGGGTGCCTCGCTGTATGTGAACAACAGGTGAGGAAGGTATTTCTCCCAGTCTCTCCCATGCTGTTCAACAAACGCTTGGAGCATTGACTTGAGGGTACCGTTAAATCTTTCCACAAGCCCATTGGCTTGTGGGTGATAAGGTGTCGTGCATCTCTGCACCACCCCACACTTCTCCCAAAAACATTTCATCATGTCTGACATGAAGGAACCCCCTCGATCAGTGATAACCTCCTGTGGAAACCCAACACGGGAGAAAATCCCTAGTAAGGCATCTGCCACTTTGTCTGTCCTCAGTAAAGATAGGGCGAGTGCCTCTGGGTAGCGGGTGGCATAATCTGCCACAGTAAGGATGAACCTCTTCCCGGAGGAGCTGGGGATATTTAAAGGCCCCACAATATCCATTCCCACCCTCTGGAATGGTTCCTCCACTGTGGGCAATGGAATTAGGGAGGCTTGGGTTTTCTTACCTGCCTTCCCTATTTCTTGGCACCGGTGACAAGACTTGCAATGCTCCTTCACCTGCAGGGTGAAGTTGGGCCAATAGAAATTCTGGGCCAACCTCTGCATAGTGCACGTGATTCCCAGATGACCAGACAAGGGAATATCGTGTGTAATCTTGAGCAACTGCTCACGGTACCCCTGGGGAACGACAAGCTGCCTGCCTATCACCCCCCTCTGTCTTAGCATCCTGAGTATACATCAGTCCATTGTCCCAATAAACTTTGTGTTTCCCATCACCTCCTTGTGCTCCATTGGAGTCTGCCCAAGCCCTCAGCTTCTCTAGACTAGGGTCACTTTTCTGAGCAGTTGCAAACTCCTTACACATTCCCAAGGCATGGGACAGGTCCCCTTCGGTGTCTAAACAAGGGTCCCTAGCTCTAGTGTCAGGGCAATCAGGATCACTGCCATTCCTAACCCTCTGACAATGGGTCACCCTCCCTCCCTTCCTTGGAGTAACCCTCCATAGCTGTTTGGTTAACTGCTACCAGGGGACTTTCTAACCCCCCTTCATTAGTCTCCATATCAGGAGACATAGCCTGGGGAACCAGCCTCCCAGTGGTTTCCACAGTGGCTTCTGTGGGGTCCAGGGCACCACAATTTTCCTTTGCCACTTGGCTGTGGGTAACTGCACACACCATCCCCTGTTTGAGATTGTTGCCAATGATTACATCAACAGCTAAAGCTTCGACTATGGCAACCTTTTGTACAGTCCCCCATCTCATCCCAGTCTAGGAGAACACTAGTGAGTGGCAATGTTTTCTCCTCCCCAGTGAACCCCTGTACAGTTATAAATTTATTGAGTATAAGCTGACCAGGGTCTACCAGATCCCCTTTTACCAACATCAGGGATGCCCCTGTGTCTCTTAACCCTTGTATTTGTACACCATTCACCGTGACTGGGTACATGTGGTCCCTCATGTTCATAGGCATGCTTTCAGGGACACACAAACAACCCACTTCTTTCCTAGCACCACTTTGCGTATTGCTCATCCTTTTCGGACACTGTCTGGCAATATGCCCAGTTTCTTTGCAAACCCAACATTCATTTCTTTTCTCAGAAAAATCTTTTCTTTAAACCTGGGGCTAACTGGTTTCGGGGGAGGGAGTGAGGGTTTTAGCTGCCCTGAAGGTGTGCTTTTCCCTTTCTGCGCTGCCACCCCTGCCCCATTTGCTCTCAGAGCAGGTCTGCTCTTGGCATAGCAGTCCGAGAGTTCAGCAGCTTCTTGCACTGTTTTTGGATCTCAGTCCTCCAGCCAGGTTTTCAGCTCTGCTGGGTATACCCAAAAAAACTTTTCTAACAGTACAGCATTTTCAATTTTTTCTACAGAGTTTGCTTCAATTCCTTCCCACCAACGTTTTAAAAACTGAGGTTGTTTTGTGGCTTGCTCCTTGTAGCTTATGTCAGGGCTTCTCCTGAGCTTATGTAATTTAGCTCTGTATGCTTCTGCATTTAAATCATGCTTTTTTAAAAGTGAAGTTTTAAGTTTACTGTAATCATTACTGTCCTCATTGTCTATTTGACCCAATGCATCCTGAACTTTCCCAGTAAGTAGCGGGGATAGCTGGAAGCTTCAGGACTCTCTAGGAATATTTGCCTGAATGCAAACTTTTTCAAAGGAATTCAAAAAGGCATTCATATCCTCCCCCTCTTTAAATTTGGCTATCAATTTGGAATTTAATTTGTAACCTAGTCCTGTAGTTGCAGTTAAACCCAAGTCACTTACCTATGCTGGTGCTGGGGGTTGGAGTCGTAGCTTCTCCAGTTATATTGCCTCTGGCGCTTACGCTCTTCATGGTCAGCCTCTCTGCTGTTCACGCTCTGCTTCTGCTGTTCTTGCTCCCTCTTCTCCTCTGTGGCTCGCTGCTCCCACTCCACTTCTCAGCGTTCTCACTCAGCTTCTCACTGTTCCCGCTTCTTCTTCTCCTCTGCAGCTCACTGCTCTCACCTCTCTTCTCTCTGGAATGCCTGCTCCATTCTCTGCAGCTCCATCTGTAGCCTGACTGCTTCTGGCTGCAGAATGCTGGTGACCTTCCCCTGCTGCTGTGGCCCTTGGCTTGCACTGTTCCTGCTGCCCTCCTCCCTGGATCCAGACACTGCACTGGATTCTGGCCCCTCCACACCCAAGGTTCCGTTCTTTTTAGTCACAGACTGTGACTTGAGCCTCTGGGCATCTACTGCCATTGGAGCATCCATGAGGTTCTGCTTGTTGGCTCTCCCCTCATACAGGACTCCTCTGTCCTGGCACAACTGATTCAAGTAGTCTGCAGTGTGCCCACTGTAGTTGGAAGCCATCTTCTTCCATAACTATGTTTACTCTAACTTGCACTTTAGAAAAAGAAATAAAACAGGTAGGAACTTTGTAAGCAAAATGATATTGTTCTGTTTACCTTTTTTTTAAAATAAATCACTGCCTTATTTTGCAAGTGAGCTGTACAGTATTACGCTGACACACTGAAATGTTAAAGCTTGTGTTACCAAATACTTTAAATCGCTCCACTGTCAACCAAATCTGTCACAAACGCACTGCACAGGTCAGGCCCTCTGCTCCCACAGTGCCAACCTCAGAGAGCAATAGTGTGAACAGGTAACAGACAGGGTAACCCTCCTGTCTGCTTTGGTATGAATCACCTTTAGCCTTAAGTTCTGGAGGGATTCAAACTGTGAACTTTATGCTAGCATACCCAATGTACAGGCTCAGATATGTACCCTCTTTGGAACTGCAGTACAATCTTTCACCAAGGGCACACAGCCAGGTCTCCAAAATGAACCCTTAAAACTCTATAAGAGACCTTCGGTATAGTCTTACCTTCTGATACAAGCTCAGTACACAATCAAGTTTTTCAACAGCTGTCAGACTTAAAAACAGGCACTTCACATGCAAAAAGAAACTGAAAGACACCCAGGCAGTATTTCAAAGAAATGGTTGTTTACTAAAAATATGATAAAAAAACAGGTAAATAAAATACAGAACAAATAACATGAGCTCACAGTCACAAAAGAAAATGGGAAAATTACAGAACAAAACTCCTACCACAGTACTTAAGATCTTTGCTATCTAAGTAGTACCTTTATAAGTGCATTTAAGTTAGCGAGAACTTTCTGTCTCAGAGCCCAAGATGATATGACCCATTTCCCAGATACAATGTTTCATTTCAGGGGTGTCTCCCCTCCCCTTCTGTGATGTCAGTTAGAACCTCCCTTGGAGTTAATTCATAACAAAATTATCTGCAAGGATGTATTTTAAATAATGTGAATATCAGCAAAAAACATTTCCCACATATGGTCTCCTTTGATCAAGCATCTCTCTTTGATGTCCCTATGCTGATTTCCTGTTGCTAGTGTGATCTCAGGTTTTATAACTTATGACAAAGTTCTGTGACAAAATTGGCCTTTTCCTGCAGGATCCATAAAAGTTTACAAGGCTTATATCCTGGCAGCTGATCCAAAAGTTCTAATTAAGACAAAAACAGGAAACATTTAATCAGGTTTCTCTGATCTGTTTAATGACATCATCACTGACACTTTGAAAGTTAAAGGCCAAGTCTCACACACTGCTGACTGGGGGGAAGGGGGGACAATTTCATTCACAGACTATTTATTTATTTTACAGATATCATACATAATCATAAGCAAGGGGGCAGAGCATCACAGCGCCCATCACGTTTCTGCTGTAAAGAGAGAAAAGTGTCACAAATGTGACAAAATGTTTGAAAATTGCATGCAGACACTTTGGCACATTTGCAAGGATGCAGCTGTGTCAGAACTACTGCCTCAAGTCCTACGTCCAAAGCTTTGAAAATTCAGGCCTAATTCTGTATACACTGCATTCCTCATAGATAAAACACCATGCGGTACTAAAGTGAAGTGCCTGTGCATAATTGGTTGAGTTTATGATTCACCCGACATCATTTATTTTTCAGTTTACCGCATTCCTTCACATAAAACATCCCAAACTCCAAATTTAAATACAATAGAATGTGAGGCCTGTTTAAACCTCACCTGGAACAGGCTGGGGCCTCCCTTTGGAGGCTGGCCTCACCTTTTGAGAAATCCCATTCTAAGTATTCTAAAAAAACTGTTTTCAATGCATGTTGAGAACAGTTTTTTCATATCATAGAAAAAAGCATTCTAACTTACATAGAAACAGAGAAAGTGAGCGCCGGCCCTGTGGCACTAGAGGTTGAGATGCTGGTTGCTACAACTCACGTCATGCCTGTAACCCAGGTTCGAGAACAAGCCTGGGTCACTGGGGGTCAGCAGGGGCGAGGGAGGATTGAGCATCCGTAGGACTGCTGTCCTCTCTCTGGGGGAGGAAGGCTTGTTGTCCCACTCATTG
This sequence comes from Neoceratodus forsteri, assembly GCA_016271365.2. Classification (NCBI taxonomy): domain Eukaryota; kingdom Metazoa; phylum Chordata; order Ceratodontiformes; family Ceratodontidae; genus Neoceratodus; species Neoceratodus forsteri. The sequence continues at coordinate 1,687,201,661 of CM057450.1, read as the reverse complement.
ACTGCCCTCTGGTGGTGGCTGGAGGGCAGTATGGGTTGGGAGACACATACCGACATCCTTGGGTCAATGGGGGGAATGGGAGAAAGAGAAAAAGGGAGTTGGCAGGCTTCCATGATGGCCCGCATCTCTGTGCCACCCCCGGCTTCTGGATTTGTGTTCGGGGTGGGAAGCCGGAACTCTCCTCCTTGGCTCTGCCATGGGGGGCAAGACGCAGGGAACTACCAGTGGTTGGCTGAGCGGGGACGGGCAGGACCAGAGGATGAGTCCCTCCGAGGGAGGGCCATAGCCGCCCACCAGGCTCCAAGGTGCAGAAAAACCTCTATGGAAAAAAAAAAGAAAAAAGAAACACAAAAAGTGATGGCAGAAGGGACCATACAGCCCATCTAGGCTGCCCTAAACTGTGTCTTAAAAAACATTCTAACGGTGTACTGTTGTATTACATGTACTGCTGCATTCAGTAATTTGGTACAGTACATTTTAAAGCTTGACTGGGCCTCCCCTGGAACAGGTTGGAACTTCCCCTGGAAGGCTGGCCTCACTATTTGAGAAACACTGCCAAGTACCATAGCAGAATGAAGTGCTGAGCTAATCTTTTATGTCCCGTGGGTTCTGCGATTTATGCTATCCCATGTCATGCTTGAAAATGTTTGCCACAACTAAGCTGTTTGAAAACTGAGCACTTCACACTGAGCACCTTATTGGGTTTGGCGTGGGTTTTTCAATAAATCGCCCATCAGCAAAGACAGATTTTTTTCTGCCTCCCTGTCATCTTTCACCTGCCAGCCCAAGTAGTTTGAGCACCCTCCTATTTTGTGTTGTGCTGTGACTGGGTGGACTCCCTGGAGGTGCACTGATTCAACTCTCAAGGCACCACTAAAGTTGTGTGTGCAGCACAATGGTTAGGGCACACCTGGAGTACTGCATACAGTTTTGAAAACCTTATTTGCAAAATGTTAAGAAAACAATAGAAACTATGAAGCAGACTGCAACAAAAATGATCCAGAGGAAGCAAGATGAGACCTAGCAGGAAAGATTAGTCTAAACATATACTCACCAGAGAATAGGAGATTGGGGGGGGGGCATAATAGAAACCTACAAATACATGCAAAGACACAACAGGGGAGACTTCTAGGATTTATTTAAATTAGGGAGCAATACATCTAACATGGGCCACAAACTCAAACTAATGGGGCAAATTTCAAGAAGGGCTTAAGGAAATATTTCTTTACAAAGAGAGTAGAGGATAGGTAGAACAGTCTACTCAGTAACGTGATTAATGCTAGAACTATCTCAGGGTTCAAAACCCAATGTATTTGTACAAAGGGGTAATTAGAAGCAAAATGGAACACAGGGGCACTGGGAGTTTTGAAAGGATTGAGGAATTCTAGGTAGGAACAACAGGGTAGACAAAGACGTTCCTTGGTATTTCAGGTACGCATTTTTCTGATTCACCTGAAAAAAATTTCAAGGCTGTTTATATGCTCAAATATATTCCTACCTGTACAGAGCTATTACTAGATTAATGATTAACCCCATTATGTTACGACCAGCTAAGGATCTTATTGGATGACCGTGATGAAATAAGCTCCCACAGTTACAGTTGTTAGCATCTTTTATGATTCTGTATGTACATGTCTCTCTGCCTTCGGTTACTTTGTGTCCTTTATATTCAAGTCTGTGTCAGTCTGTATGTGCTTTTTTTTTATGGCTGTGGGTGGATCCTCAGCCATTTTGCAAGTTGTTGCCTTAAAACAGCCAATCGTGGCACCTTCCATTGGACTTTCGGAAGTATCCTTCCGAAAGTCTAATCGACTTATGACTGCTCCGCGCCTGATCAGGCGCTGCTGGTAACAGCTGCACTATTTCAGCTGTTACTTCCACATTCCAGGGCAAGAACTGTGCATACAGAATGCTATTCGCCACAACTGTACATGTGCAAATGCCGTGCATGCGTAGCTGTGTCGCTGCCAGTTGGCGGCACTCACTGTCTGGAGCTCTGCATGCTCGCCACAGCCGTATCGGCTCTGGCTAGAATTTGTTTATTGTTGGAATGGCTTTCTAGCAAGCATAGCCAGTTTTAGGCACCAGCAAACCCTGCGGTCGCTGGGGGCCCCCTATGTTGGTATGATGGATTTGGATTTTTGTACATTACGGTGGAGCTCTATATATAGGATTTCTATTAGTATAATTTTACACTGTATGTATTTTAGTTTTTTTATTGTTGTCCTTTTTTTCCTTTTTGGCTAGTGTATGTGGCTCTCTACTTCCCCATTTTTTTGGCTAATGAATGCAATCAAATTTGACACCAAAGATGCTTGGGACTTCCAGCTCTGTAGCCATATGAAGATTATACATGGGGCATTTTGCGGACATTCCTGCCTTTTATACAAACGGACATGGTGTGCTGATCCAATAGAAGAGAACTGATTTTTTGGGAGACATTTGTTCATCTCTCCTTGTTATTAAAAGATTCAGTATTGCACCAGAGGCTGTGTGGACAATTCCTTCACAGTACACTAATGATTATGCTGTGTTGTTATACAAGATATTGCATTACATGGCATATGGCTGCTTTACTTTGAGGTGTGGAATAATATGCACTTTAAATCTTCTTGCTTTAAATATATCAAATGGAGGGTTGGATTGGGTTGTATTTGGAGACGTCCTGTGATGACATCATACTTATGGGACTATACATGAGGGTCCCTCCTTGTAAGCCTTACTCTTGATAAAGCACCTGTAGGGGTAGGAAACAGCATCAGGAGGTTTAGTGGCTGCTTTCTTGGGGGGTTGTATCTGGCTCTGTATATGTGTACTTTTACCTTGCTCCATATTTTTGTTTTTCATTAATAAAGCTGAACTTTTTAATACTAAAACATAGTAGTGGCTATGTGTTTTGCAGCAGGGTTATTGATGCAGGTGCAAGATATTTTTAGTTTTTCAACAAAATGTTGGAATGTGGTGGTGACACAGTTTCAGAAATGTGGCACTGACATACTACTTCAAAATGTGGAAAGGACATGCAGTTTTGGAATTTGGCAGGGATGAGCACTTTTGGGATGTGGCAGGAACACACAATGTCAGAATGTTGCAGGGATGCACAATGACGGAATGTGGTGAGAATATAATGCCCAGTTTTGGAATGTGGTGGGTGCATATAGTTCTGGAATGTGGCAGGGACATGCAATTTCAGAATGAAATGGTACAGTCTGTCACATTCTTACAGTGTGCATCCCCACTATATTTTGAAATTGTCCGTCCCTGCCAAATTCCTAGATGTGTGTCCCTATCACGTTCTGAGATTGAGTGTCCCCACCACATTTTGAGACTGTGCATCCCTGCCGAATCTGAAGATTGCAGGACCCCCTTAACAATCTGAAACTGTGTACCACCTTGATATTCCATAGCTTGTCCAGTGCTGCATTCCAAAACCGCCTCCTACTGCAGTCTAAAGAACAGTCGCATGCATATGAACATTCTGGAAGCACATGCACTGCACCCAAGCCAATGTCAGTTCTTTTAATCACTGATACAAAATACAGTTTGTTAAACCTTTGAGAAATAAGGCCTATAAGGTTGCTGAAGCAGAAGACTAGGCTGTGAGTTCTGATTATGACATCATCAGTAGCTCTTCACTGAAACTGGCTTTTTTGAACAGGGAATGCGATCAGGGTTTAGACTGAGATCTAATTTTTGGCATGAGGCTTATTGAGATATGCTGACAGTGATTCTAATTCTGCAGTGTAACCATTTTGGCTGGCCTCCCTCTTTACTTGTATTGTGGGGATGCCCAATATGATTGATTGATAAAATGTATTTTTATCCAGGAGCAAACATTAGGGACGAATCCCTGTTTCCAACAAGAATGCCCTATACAACATACATTTAGTACAATGCAACATTTAAGTAAAACAATACAATGTTACACATAAATATTCCAGATAATTTCAGGTGTAGCAATTGCATGGAGATTTAAAATAATTTTTCAAAGCTGACTGGAATTCATATAGGGGATTTGTTTGCCTTCAATTTCATAGGTGTTTCATTCCATGACTTAGCTATACTAGTCTGTAACATAATTTCACCAAACCTGTTACAAATCCTGGACCACTGCATTTTCAATGTGCTCTCTCTTAATAAATACTTTTTCTCATGACTTGATTCCATTTATACAGATTATGAAATGGGTACCTCATTTAAAACAATCTCATTGGACAATAGCCATGTGTTATTATTTCTAACATACAGGAAAATGTCCAGCTTCTAACCTGTGCACTGATTTCAATCATAAGTCCCCCATAGAATGTTAAGAAAATATTTCGTCCATCTTGACTCTCCCACAAACCAAACACTTTTCTTGAAAAGCAGTATAAAAAAAGAAAGAAATATCTCACAGCTATGTCTGATAATCAGGAATAAATCTTTGAAGTCAGCATCAGTGATGAGGATATGCAGTTTTTTTCTGAATGCTGAAAATGAGCCTACAGAAGAAAAAACAACTGAAAATCTGAATAACATACCAGCCACCAACCTGTCATGCCAACCGTCAGCTTCAGAAGAAAGCGTGAGTAAGCACTTTAAAATCTAAACAGATAATGAGCTAGACAATATCGAGGAAGAAAGAAATGAAAAGAATACCTTAAGAGACACTGCTTGGGCTCTTAAAGTAATCGGGGACTGGGTGGCTGCCACAAGCACTGAAATAAAGTAGAAAATGGCCTCAAAAACAGAACTTAATGAAATGTTCAGGTGCTTCTATGCTGAAGCTTGAATGACAGATGGGCATGAATATGCCATTTCAAGCTTCTGTGGACTCCGTGCAGCTCTAAATTGACACCTCGGATTGGCAGCTATTGGCTGATCCTTGAATATCATCATGGACGTAGAATTTAAATCAAGCAATGCCACGTTCATGGCCAGAATGAAGCAGTAGCGAAGATCACAAAAAGATACCTTGCAGCACCATGAACCACTAACATCCTCCAATCTGCACAAATTAAGAACATCATCGGCCCTCTCCCCACTAATGGCGCCTGGCCTTGTCCAAAAAGTGAGGACTGATTTGCAAATTTACATGGCCAGGCGCAGCCACAAGGGACTCCAAGATTTGAAACTAGAAAATTTCAGCCTGAAAATAGATAAAAATGGCCTGGAATTCATTGTGCTCAACTTTAATGAACACATGAAAAACCATGGGAACCCGATCAAAACTGGCAAACAAGGACACTGGGGCTATATGTATTCACAGCCCAGTAACCCCCTGTGCCCTGTAGCCAGCTTTAAAAAATATATCAGTAAACTCCCATCCGACCCAAAGGCCCTGTAGCTGCACCCACGTAGACTACCACAAGAAAGCTAAATGATCTCCCGGTGTGGTACGGTTCAAAGCTGATGGGTGTAAATTTTCTGGCCACGATGATGTCTCGACTGAGCAGGAAACCGAGCTATCTTGCAGGTACACCAATCATTGCCTGCATGCCATTGCTGTCCAGTTACTTTCCAATGCCAGACTGGCCAGCAGAGAAATGATGAAAGTGACTGGCCACAGAAATTAATCCAGTCTGCAAAGTTACTGGCTGCCAATGAATGATGGCCGAAAGAAATGGTCAGATATTTTAGCCCCAATTAAAGAAAATTACTCACCACAGCCAAACCCCAACAAATTGCGCATTCTTGCTCCCAAAAGTGAAACTGCAACACAAACAGCAACAGGAAATTATGCAATATCCTGAGCACGGTACAACAGGAATCTGCATCACAGGCTGAAAACCCACCCACCAGCGTTCAGCTCACTCAGACACAGGGCATGCTGAAGCCTGCAATCAAAACACAGGAAGCTCAAAGCATCACCGCTGCACTGAGCAATCCTAGCCTGCAATTTGACGGTGTGAATATGCACCAATGTACTCTAACTTTCAATGGCCCTGTATATTTTGGGAAATAAAAAAAAAAATAAGAGAACCATTTAAAATAAAGATGCACAACAGATGAAATGTTAAATGTTACTTGAGCACTACAGTTAACAGTAAAGTTTTACAAATTAAAATTCTAATCCAGATAATTAAAAAAAATCACAGATAAAACATGTTTAATTGTTATAGAAGTACTTTAATGTTTACCTGCATTATTAAAAATACAAAAAAAAGTAAAATACATGTTTAAAAATGGGACTACTTTTACAGGTGTAGTCTTTTTTGTCAAATAAATAGATTTTTATAGAATTATAACACTGTTCTCCTCATTATTTATAATAAAAAATGAAGGTAGCCATTTCATAAGCACAATAAGCCACTACAGGGTGTGTGTTAGATACTGTAACACATGGCTAGGAGGCTGGACACACTTGGTCTGCGGCCTCGTGCCTTACTATGCCTACTAGCCGTGTGTTACAGTGTCTAACACATACCCTGTTGTGTCTTATTGCTTACATAGCACAATGGATGGTTATAATTAGATTTCAGCAATTTGCAGCACCAGATTAACCAAGTAGTTTCTCTTTTTTTTGTTTCGGTCCCAACCAATTTAATTTTTCATAGACCTTACAATGGTGTTTGCCTTACTTGCTTGAAACAGCAAATCTTGTTAATTTGTAATAGGTTTGGTCTATTCTTTTTAATGCTTTTTAAGGTGCATTTCTATAGATCAGTCCCCCATATTCAAGTACTGGGATTAAGAGTTGTTGTACAAGTTTTATTTTCACATCTTTTCCCAGGCATAATGAAAATCTTCTTAATGCTCCCAGTTTCTGAATGTTTTTCTTTACTGCTGCATTTATGTTGTCTTCATACATTATTTTCTGGTCTACCAACACCCCTATGTATTTATAATTCTTTGTGTTTGTAATTATCTGATTATTTCTGTATAAACAGTACCCGCAACTGATATGGTGAGGGGGTTAGAAAATAATTTTGAAAGGTTCTTTATTTTTAATATTTTATTTACAAACAGGACTGCATATAACCATGATGGTGCTACTAGTGCCTGGAGCTCAGAATTGACCAGATTAAAACAATGCCAGCATATCTGGTTCCTTATTCAAACTGTACTTCCTTTTTTGTGAACATGAATCTGTCTATCCAGTATGCCTCGTATCTGAATAGACATTTTCCCTAGTCTCCAGTCCTGCTGTGACATGTTCAGTGTTGCAGGACAGGAGTGAGGGCATTGGATGGTTTTCTTGGACAGTGAATCTGGCCACAGGAGATATGATGTCATGCTTGTGGATGCTGCTTTTGTGCTCCACGACTCTGGTTTTCAAAGACCTACTAGTTATTGTAGTCATTCCTATATGGACTAAGTCATAGGGGCATTCCATCATGTATCCAAGATGGTGTGCATTCCTTGTCATAAAAGCATCACTTCTATAGTCCCCTCATATACACTGTATGGACTTTATATGGGTTGTCTTTGCACATTATATGCAATTACCACTCAGGAAATCACCGTCAACCCTAAACTGGAACAAAAAGAGTTCAGGACTGATCCTTGGAATTTCCTGTTCAGAGAGTTTGTCTTTCAAACTTTTACTTTTTTTTGCAACTACCAAAGGTCTGTCCTGAAACACACTCTGACCTGTTGGATGTGTCTGCAGTAGATCCCAGTGTTTATTTAGAATTCCTTTGAAGGTGCCGTGGTGGTCCAAGCATGCTATTCTCATAATCATCCTTCTGTTTTTATCCTCCTTTGTTTTTGTTGATAACAATTCTTGCCTTGTAACCAGTTCACATCTTCTCATGGCCTCCTGTCTTGTGCATTCTTTTTTTTTGCTCCCCTTCTTCTCGCAGCCCTCATCTCTTCAGGAGTCACCTCTGGCCTTTTCAGCCCTCGCTCACCTACCTGGAGACCAGTGCAGTCCATCCCCCCATGGAGCCAGTGGTTTGTGCCCCAGGCAAGGAGTGGGATGGGGCATACACTGATGCTACTATCTTTCCTGTCCGGATGCTGTCTCTGGGCAGGTAGGGGCATTGAGGGTTGGGGCCTGTTATCCAAATCTATGAGGCCGTGAGGTGTTTTCCGGTGTTCTCGCGGTGTACCGAGTCCCCTGACGTCAAGGCGCTTGACATCGTTCCCCTGTTAGGCATCGGGCTTGTTGTGCCTCGGGTCTCCACCCAGGGCCAGACAAGAGCCGAGCTCTGGTTCCCTTCTCCCCCTGGAGAGGACGAGCGGTCCCTGGGACGCTCAAGCCGTCTCCCACCAGCCAGCCCTCCAGCTCCCGGGCTCGCTCTCGAACCCGGCCTCTCAGCGTCGCACGGAAATCCAACGCTGCAGCTAGAGTCGGCTACTTGTGCATTCTTGCTACCACTTACTCAAAACCTTCTGCTAAGATCCTCCATTTCTTTAGTGAAATCTTCCAGTCATGTAAAGTTCCTCTAAAAACTTAGATACCATCTGCATGGTATGCGTTGAATCAGGTTGTTGGCATGGAAGCTAATCATGTGAAGCACTGTGTTCTTATCAGTATCCTTTAATATACAGTAGTTTTAAACACAGAAACACAGAATTTGTTGGCAGAAAAGGATTGCTTGGCCCACCCAGTCTGCCCAGATGGTCCCTACCTAGTCTGTCTCCGCAGAATTAACTGGTCTCCATCAACCCTCCCTCCTCCCTGCATATTTATGTATATTCCCCTATGTCTGTCCCACACATGTTTGAAGCCCCCTACTGTTTTTGCCTTCACCACTTCCACTGGCAGTCTGTTCCAGGCATCTTCCACTCTTCCACTCTTTCAGTGAAGTAGTACTTTCTCACATCCCTCTTAAATCCACCCCCCTCCAGCTTCATCACATGCCCTCTTGTCCTGGTCCTCTTTCTCCTTTGAAAGAGACTCCCCTCTAGCACCTAGTACACTTCTAATAGGTACTTGTAGGTCTCTGTCATCTCACCTCTAGCGCTCTTCTCTTCCTGTGTGAGAGCTGTGTGAGAAATTCTATATTGCACTTGATATCTGCAACAAACGTGCACTTTTGCTTAATTCTGTGGGAGGTGAAACTAACTACCCTTGGTAATTGCATTTTATTCACATATTTATTTAGTGTTTAACCAAGAAGGGGCTTGTAAACTCTGTTTATCTTGTTAGTAACTTCAGAAGGATTTAAATACTGCATTTGGGTAGGTCCTTGGAGGTAGCTAGATTGTCTACTAGGATTTGCTGACAGTTAAACTATTTTTAAATTTCAGGTGGCTGAGGAGTTGAAAAAGAAACTTGCAAACTCTGCTTATCTTGGAAGTAACCTCATAAGTGTTTGAATACTGCATTCTGGTTGTCCCTTGGGGGGTAGCTGGATTGACTACTAGGCTTTTGGGACAAACTATTTTTAAATAATTTACTGGTGCGTAGGAGTTTGTGATAGTTAAACTCTTTTTAAACAGAGTTACTGGGGTTAAGGAAGTGGTCACAGAAAAACCTGCAGTGTGAAACAGGAAAAGACAGTCTTTCAAGCAACAGAGGGTGGTGGATTAAGGTTTACGTTTGTTACAATTCCTAAGATTTTCAGTGCAGGAAGAGTTTAAAGCACAGCTGACTTATTTTGGGGTGGACAGCTCTCAGAGCACAAACCACCAGGCCTGTTTTGGGGCTGGGAAGGTTTACCTGTGTCTGACTTGGATGTGTGGATTTTTCTCTGATTGATTAGCAGGGTATTTCTCTATCAAATTGTTGTGTAGGGCATCTTGCTGACAGGAAGGCATTCATTGCAGCAGTGGGTCAGAGCTTCTAGCTGATTGTTTTCGAGGGCACAGTTTAGGCCCAACCCTTCCCACCCTCACCCCACCCACCCTGGAAATAGTTCCTTTATACCTGGGGTTCTGACATCATTTCCTCAAGAGTGCAAGGTGCATGTCACTGTCATATCCTCTCTAGCACACTGCACTGACAATATAAGCATAAACATTGTATAATATAAATATATATTTCTACATTACAAACCAATCACACAAAAAAAAAAAATGTGGGAGTAGTGCAATGTAATGGCTGTGGGCAGCAGTCTTCTGGAGTCTTTCTGGAGGCTGAGATGCTGCCCTATTTGCAGACAACTGTCTGCCCTGAGGGAGGAAGTTGCCCGTCTTCAGGCCACACTGGACATTAGTACGGGGACCTTCCCCCAGGCCACAATGGACAGTAGGAAGGGAACCTCCCCCATCCAGGGAGCACCAGAACCACCACCACTACCTCAGAGGTTGCAAAGAAAGCACAGCAGTTGGACCACAGTGGACAGGGAGGATGAGGATGGTGGAACAGAGGTACACCCAGTCAGATGTTACACACCACAATCCATACACCATTCTGGGGGAGCATAGCTCCCCTATGGATACACCCGCAGAGGAGACTAAGGAGGCTGAGGACAACTGTCACAAGGGAGGCCCACAGGAAGGAGTCAGAGGACACCACAAGGAAAGGAAGCAGCTCCTGGTGGGGGACTCAATTATTAGGGGATAGAACTGGGAGGAGCTGGGAAATCTGAAGTAAGGTGCCTGCCTGGTGCCATGGCTTGAGGGACAGGAAGCGATCCTCAGGATCACAACTAGCTGCAAGGGATTCTGAGCTGGACGTAATTGTCCACCTAGGGACAAATGACTTGGCTCATCATGAGGTTAGAGCAGTGCAGGAGGACATTGCAGAGTTGGGGAGGGCCTAAGACAAGTAGCACACACAGTATCCTTCTCAGAGGTGCTGCCTGTCAAAGGCATGGGGGAGGCGAGGTGGTGGCACCATGCAGTTTAATGAATGGTTGAAAAAATGGTGCGGAGCACAGGGGTTTAGCTTCATTGGGACTGGGGTTCCACCTGGAGGGACACCAGCCTATACTGTCAGGATGGTCTGCATCTGTCCAGGAAGGAACAAGGCTTTTGAGCAATCGGTTTAAATGCTTCATTGGCAAGCTTTTAAACTAGTCATTAGGGAGGCGCTGACAAACAGCAGAAAAATCCCAGCCTCCCTACAAAACAGGGTACTAAATGAGAAAAGACCAGGTAGAGCCGGTCAGTGGGGATGCTGCAACAGAAGGTAAGGCCATCAAAATATGGAGAGCAATGAGTACCAATGCCGTAATCTAGGTAACAAGCTTCCTGAATTAGTGGCCTTGATGGAGGAGGAACATCTGGATATCGTGGCAGTCACAGAAACATGGTACACACAAAACCATGACTGGGACGTAAACATACCAGGATACACTATCTACAGGAGGGACAGGGAGGGTAAAGAGGGGAGGAGTAGTTCTTTACATAAGGGGAAGGAATAAAAGCAACAGAACAAAAGGGTAAACAGGGAGGAGGAGAAGAAGCACTGTGGGTAAATTTGGAGACAGCAATTGCACCACAATCCGCACAGGGGTTGTATTTGAACCCCCCCTTCTCAGGGAGAAATGGACAAGAAATGATAGAAGTATAGTTAGAATGGCAGGAAAAAGGGGAGATATTGCTGATGGGTGATCTGAATATGCCAGATGTTAACTGGAGTGCAGTTGCAGCTGCCAATTCGAAGAGTGCAGTTATTCTAGATGCCATACAGGGGGCATGCCTTAGACAACTAGTACTGGAGCCAACTCGAGAGGGAGCAATATTAGACTTGATACTCTCAAATGGAGATGGAGAGAGGATCACAGATGTAGAAGTGGGTAGCCATCTGGGAACTAGCGACCATCGAATAGTATGGTTCACAATAAACACAGCAATAGAGTCAAGCCATACAAAGACAAAAGTACTGGACTCTAGGAGGGCTGACTTTGCCAAAATGGGTGATGCCTAAGGAATGCACTAGCAAATGGGCGGAAGGGTGGAAGAACAATGGGGAATAATAAAACTGCCATCACAAAGGTGCAACGAACTGTGTGAAGCAAATAAACAAAACAAGGCGATGTAAGAAACCACTATGGTTCTCAAAGGGAAGTGGCAGTGAAGGGTCAAGAGAAAAGAAAGCATTCAGGAAGTACAAGGAATCACAGCAGGAGCAGGACAGAGAACTGTATCAGTTAAAGCAAAAGGAGGCTGGGAAGGCAGTTAGAACAGCAAAGGCCCAAACCGAGGAACAGATAGCCAACTCAGTTAAGAAGGGGATAAAACGTTTTATAGGCATCAGGAGCAAAGGAAGACCAAGGGAGGGATAGTGAGGCTTAATAAAGGGAGGGAGGGTGGGCAGAGGAGACTGTGAAAAGGCAGAGATACTAAACAAATATTTTGCTCAGTATTTACAAAGGAAGAGGGGAGGTACATAAAACAAACAGTAGTAATACTCTGGATACAGAAGTTGATACCAGCCCATTTACAGAAGAAAGGGTTCTGAAAGAACTCTTAAAACTGAAGGTGGACAAAGCAATGGGGCCTGATGAGATTCATCCCAGAATTCTAAAAGAACTAAGGTAGAACTAGTGACACCACTGACTACCCTCTTTAACAAATCATGGGAGGATGGGGTGGTACCGAGGACTGGAGGAGGGCAGATGTGATTCCCCTTCACAAAAGTGGGAGCAAGGCAGAAGCAGGAAACTATAGACCTGTTAGTTTAACCTCAGTGATAGGAAAATGATGGAATCACTTCTAAAGGAAAGAATTGTCGAGTATCTAGAGGCCAGAGGGCACAGGACCCTAGGCAGCATGGATTCACAGCGGGAAGGTCATGCAGGCGAATCTGATAGATTTCTTTGACTGGGTGACCAAAGTAGTAGATCAGGGAGGGCTGTGGACATGGCCTACCTAGACTTTAGCAGGGCATTTGACACAGTCCCACACAAAAGATTAATATATGTTAGCCAGCCTGGGAGTGGGTCCCAAGATGACAGCCTGGGTAAGAGTGGCTGGAGAATAGGACACAGAGTAATAGTAAATGGGTCCACTCAGAAAGGAGGGTTACTAGGCGGGGTACCGCAGGGTACAGTATTAGGACCAGTCCTCTTCAATGTCTTTATAGCTTACATTGCAGAAGGACTGAAGAAAAGTATGTCTCTTTGCAGATGACACTAAGATCTCAGCAACAGTTGATGGACAGGGTGGGGTGGAAAGGATGAGAAGGGACTTGGCAAGGTTAGAGGAATGGTCAAATGTATGGCAGCTTAGATTCAATGCTAAGAAGTGCAGGTAATGCACCTGGGAAACAAAACCAGGGAAGAGTACACAATGGGGGTGAGATACTAACAACAACAAAAATGGAAAGGGACCTGGGGTAGTCATATCAGATGACCTAAAGGTGGGCAAGCAATGTGAGAAGGCAGCAAGGAGGGTTGGGGGATACTGGGATGAGTAGGAGAGCACTCACCAGTAGAAAACAGGAAGTTATTATCCCTCTGTACAGACAGCTGGTGAGACCCATCTGAGTACTGTGTGCAGTTCTGGAGACCCATACCAAGAAAGACATAGACAGGATGGAGGCTGTCCAGAGGAGGGCAACTAAAATGGTGCAGGGTCTGCACCGGAGAATATATGAAGAGAGACTTAAGGAGCTTAATATGTATAGCCTCGAGGAAAGGAGGAAAGGGGGACATGATAGAAACTTTCAAGTACCTCAAGGGAATCAACAAAGTCCAAGAGGTAGCATCTTTCAAAAAGAGGTGTGCAAGAACAAGAGGGCACAATTTGAAGATGGGGGCGGCTCAGAGGTAATTTAAGGAAGTATTTTTTCACAGAGAGGGTTGTGGATGCATGGAATGGCCTTCCGGAGGAGGTTGTGGAGTCAAAATCAGTGGTGGAATTCAAGCATGCATGGGATAGTCATAAGGCAATTCTGGGGGGTGGGGGTAGGAAGAAGTAGGCTGCTGGTTAACTAGGATCTGCAGCTTATCCAGTAGGTAGGGAAATGGGCAGACTGGGTGGGCCAAGCGGTCCTTATCTGCCATCAAATTCTATGTTTCTATGTTTCTATGTTTCCACAGTGTACATGTTGAGTTCCCTCAGTCTCTCCTCATACGGCTTTTGGTGCAACCCTTGCACCATTTTAGTTGCTCTCCTCTAGATTGCCTCCACTCTGTTTGTGTCCTTTCTGAGCTGCAGCCTCCAGAAATGGACACTGTACTCCAGGCATCTTCCACTCTTTCAGAGAAGTAGTACTTTCTCACATCCCTCTTAAATCCCCCCAAATACCCCCTCCCCAGTTTCATCGCATGCCCTCTGGTCCTGGTGCTCTTCCTCCCTTGAAAGAGACTCCCCTCTTATACTCCGTTCATCCCCTTGAGGTACTTGTAGGTCTCTATCATGTCACCTCTAGCTCTCCTGTTTTCCAGACTGCACATGTTGAGTTTCCTCAGCCTCTCCTCATAGGGCTTTTGATGCAACCCCTGCACCATTTTAGTTGCCCTCCTGTCTACTGCCTCCACCCTGTTTATGTCCTTTCTGAGGTTTATCCTCGAGAACTGGGCACAATACTCAAGGTGGAGTCTCACCAGTGAGTGATACAGTGGTAACACCACCTCCCTCCTCCTGCTGGAGATACATAGAAACATAGAAACATAGAAGTTGACGGCAGATAAGGACCGCAAGGCCCATCCAGTCTGCCCATTTCTTTTTCTACCTTATGAATGTGCCATTGGCCTTTGCTCTGTCAATGGCTTATCTATTCATACTCATCTGTAGTGCTCCCTTATGCCTATCCCATGCCTGTTTGAAGCCCTGCACTGTATTCATATCCACCACTTCCTGAGGTAGGCCGTTCCATGCATCCACCACCCTTTCTGTGAAAAAGAACTTCCTCACATTACCCCTAATAGCCTCCCTCTAATCTCTTGCTGTGTCCTCTTATCCTGATATTTTTCTTATATTGAAACATGTTAGACTCTTTCACCTTGTTAATGCCCTTAAGGTGTTTGAATGTTTCAATCATTTCACCTCTCTCCCTCCTTTGCTCTAGGGTATACATATTGAGCTCCGTTAATCTGTCCTCATATGTTTTCTGATGCAGTCCCTACACCATTTTGGTTGCCCTTCTCTGGACTGCCTCAATTTGGTTAATGTCCTTGTGAAGGTGTGGCATCCAGTACTGCATGCAGTACTCCAGATGGGGCCTAACCAGTGTCCTGTAAAGAGGGATTATTACCTCCCTCTTCTGACTTGTGATACCCCTACTAATACACCCCAACATCCCTCTACCCTTACCTACTGCTTTAGTGGTCTGCTTGGATGATTTCAGGTCATCGGTGAAGATGACGCCTAAGTCTCTTTCTTCCCTGCCACTGCCAGCAACTCCCCTCCCAGTCTATAGGTGGCTTCAGGGTTTCTCTTCCCTATGTGCATGATCTTGTACTTCTTTGCACTAAACCCCAGTTGCCACTCTTCCGACCATTTTGCTATTTTATCCAGATCACTTCTCATTCTGCCCACACCATCTGGATCATCTACTCTGTTGCAGATCTTGGTGTCATCTGCAAACAGACAAACCTTACCCTCTGGTCCTGGTGCTCTTCCTCCCTTGAAAGAGACTCCCCTCTTACACTCCGTTCATCCCCTTGAGGTACTTCTCCCTATGTATCCCTGCATCCTACTTGCTCTACCTGCTGCTTTGTTACACTGCCCTGCTACTTTGAGGTCATCAGATATGACAACCTCAAGGTCCCTTTCCTGATTAGTGACTGTCAGTAGCTTCCTGCATGCTATACTCAGCTCCTGGGTTCCTATGCCCTAGGTGGATGATTTTGCACTTTTTGGCATTGATGCTCAACTGCCATGTACCTGACCACTCTGAGTTTCCCAAGGGCCGTACTCATTCTTTCTATGCCCTCTTGATTGTCCACCCTATCACAGCTTTTGGTGTCATCTGAAAAAAGGGGAACAGGAAGGCAAGTGTAGATGGTCAAGAGGGAAAGGATGAGAAACATGGACAGTTATGACTGGGCTCATTACAAGATATGACTGGACTCATTACAAGAGATAAGGCAGAGGAAAACAGGCAGCAGGAGAAAAAAACAGGGTTGGAAGGAGGGAGCAAAATAAAGGCAAGGGTAGAAATGCAGGGGGCACAGTCTGCGAGACATGGACAGTCATGTATACAAATGCTCGCAGTCTAGGAAACAAAATCACAGACCTGGCAGCCTTGATGGCAAAGGAAGACCTGGACATAGTAGCAATTACCGAGATATGGTACACTGGAAACCAAGACTGGGAGGAAAATGTACCAGGGTACACTCTACACAGGAGGGATAGGGAGGTTAAAAAGGGGGGGGGCTCTACATCAGAGATGGTATTAAAGCAACAGCAGTTCAGGGTAAACAGGGGAGGCCGAGGAACTGTAGGTCACACTTGAGCCAGGAAATGGCACAGTGATTTTCACAGGAGTGATCTACAGGCCTCCAGCACAGAGGGAGGAGGTAGATAATTTAATAGTGGAGGAAATACATGAGATGGCAGCAATGGGGGAGGTACTGCCACTGGGCGATTTTAACATGCCAGATGTGGACTGGACCATCCCGGCAGCTGCCTCAGCCAGGAGCCAAGACATCATTGAATCCTTGCAGGGGACAGGCCTCAGGCAGTTGGTTCAGGAGCCCACCAGGGGCAAGGCGATCTTAAACCTTGTGCTGACCAATGAAGACAGGAAAAAAGGAAGTCAGGGTGGATGGGCACCTAGGGTCCAGTGACCACAGTACAGTGTGGTTCAGCATCAGTAGAGTGTTGCAGGAGAGCCACACAAAGACAAGGGTCCTGGATTTCAGGAGGGTGGACTTCACTAGGATGGGGAGGAGGATCAAAGAAGCCCTGGCAGTAAGGGATCGAGGAGGAGGGGTTTAGGAGTGGTGGGCACACCTAAAAGAAGCCATACTGGAGGTGACAAATCAGTGCATTAGGATGAGTAACAAGGGAAAAAGAAGGAACAAACCACTATGGATCACAAAGGAGGTGGCAGGGAAAGTGAGAGACAAAAAGAGGGCTTTCAGAAAATGCAAGAAGACTCAGAAGGACAAAGATAGGGTGGTGTGCCTAGAGAGACAGAGGGAGGCAGGGAAAGCAGTTAGAAGCGAGAAGGCGTAAACAGAGGAGAGATTAGCATAGATAGTAAAGAGAGGGGACAAGACATTCTATAGACACATTAGTGATAGAAGGAAAGCCAGGGGAGGGATTGTAAGACTCAAAGAGGAGGAAGAGGTGTGCATAGAGTGTGACCTAGAAAAAGCATCAATACTGAATGAATACTTTTGTTTGGTATTCACAGTAGAGGGACAGGGACCACAGCTAGGCAGCAGAAACAATGGGGGAGAGACCCACCAGGGAGAAACACCAGTCATTTTACAGCAGAGAGGGTCCTGGAGGAACTCACAAAATTGAGGGTGGACACAGTGATGGGCCAGATGATACACACCCCAGGATATTAAAGGAATTACAGATGGTGCTAGCAGCACTGCTGGTGGCCTGTTTAGTGAGTAGCTCGATACGGGGATGGTTCCAGAGGGCTGGAAGGAGCAAATGTAGGCCCTCTTCACAAGAGTGGTAGCAGGGAGGAGGCTGGAAACTATAGGCCGGTCAGCCTCACCTCAGAAGTGGGTAAGCTTATGGAGGCACTGCTTAAGGAAAGGATTGTGGAACAATTGGAAACCATGGGAGCACAGAATACAAGGCAGCATGGTTTCACAACAGGACGGTCATGTCAAACAAATCTGATTGAAATTTTTGACTGGGTGTCGAAGGAGGTGGATCAGGGAGGAGTGGTGGATGTCGCCTACATCAATTTCAGTAAGGCTTTCAACGCTGTACCCCACAGAAGACTGGTGAACAAGCTAGGGAGCCTAGGGGTGGGCCGCAAAGTGGAAAACTGGGTTACAAACTGGTTGAGGGACAGAAAGCAGAGGGTGGTAGTAAATGGGATGAAATCTGAGGAAAAGGTGGTGACCAGTGGGGTGCCTCAGGGATTGGTCGTGGGGCCAGTCTTTTTCAATGTCTTCATCAGTGATATTGCTGAAGGGCTGGAGGGGAAGGTTTGCACATGGTACTTGCAGATGATATCAAGATCTGCAACAGAATAGACACTCCAGAGGGGGTCGAAAGAATGAGGAGAGATCTGGGAAAGCTGGAAAAATGGTGAAAGGTGTGACAGTTAAAATTTAATGAAAAAAAAGTGCAAAATCATGCACCTGGGGCGAAGAAACCCTGCAAAGAGCTACGGAATGGGGGAGAGATTGCTGACAATCACCAGGGAAGACAGGAATTTAGGGATAATCATCTCAGATGACCTAAGCATGGCCAAACAGTGTAACAAGGCTGTGGGGAGGGCCAGTGGGATGTTGGCGTGCAAGAAAGGGGTATCACTAGCAGAAGAAGGGAGGTAGTGATGTCATTGTACAAAATGCTGGTGAGGCCTCATCTAGAATACTGTCTTCAGTTCTGGAGGCTGCATCTTCGCAAAGACATAGACAGGGTGGAGGCGGTCCAGAGAAGGATGACCAAGATGGTGCAGGGCTTGCATCAGAAAACATATGAGGACAGATTAAAAGACCTCAATATGTATACACTTGAAGAGAGGAGGGAACATGGGGATGCTAGAGACCTTCAAGTATCTTAAAGGCTTGAACAAAGTGCAGGGGGGTAGCATCTTTCAGTACAAGAGTTGTACAAGGACGAGGGGGCACGATATGAGATTGGAGGGGGGGCAGGATAAGGGGAAATGTGAAGAAGTTTTTTTACAGAGAGGGTGGTGGATGCTTGGAATAGCCTACCCCAGAAAGTGGTGGGTTCTGCCATGGTGGGGGGGATTCAAACATGCATGGGATAGACATAAGGGAACCCTAGATGTGGGGAAGAGAGGCAAAATCCAATGACCAAGTAGGGTCAGCGGCCCCGATGCAGGCTGGGAATATGGGCAGATTAGGTGGGCCTAGTAGTCTTTATCTGTCGTCAACTACTATGTTACTGTGTTACTATGTTCAGTTCTTATACAGTGTCTTTTATGAAGACATTTAAGAGCTAGTGGAACCAAAACAGGCAGACAGGAAAATAATACAAAGTTTAAAGGGACACTGTCAACTCTGTTTGCATCATAATATTTCTAGATGAAAACCCACATTTTATGATTACTTACCTTCTCTAAAAGTAATTGACGCTGCTGTTTGTTTTCTCTGCTTCCATTCTTAGTAGAACTGAAATGCATGGTAATAGTGTAATATAAACAACCTTGTTTTGTTTCAGATCCTAGATATAACTTTTACTGCGTGTCTTATAAGCATTATGAACATACCCAAACAGTGCAGTCACTCATGTTGCAATAGTCTCCTCTCCTTTTCCTGCATCATGAGTGACTAGATTGTGTGGGTGTTCCCAAGTCCAGAAAGATACAGTGGAAGTTGATCAAGGAATGTAAACAAACATGTTTTGGTGTAGTAACACCAGTATGGTGGGTAGTCTGTTTTTCACTTTTAAAAAGAAAAATAGAATCAGAATCAAACAACCAGCTGCATCAGCAATCTTTACAGACTGCCAACAATCATAAAATGTGTTTTTTAAACTATGGACACTTTGAGGCCTCAGGGTGTTGACAGCATGCCTTTAAGAAGTAGTCAGTTGTAATGTTTTATTTCTGAAGTATTTTTCTTTTTCCTTTTGCTTATTAGAGTCTTCAATATGATATTTTGTTGGCTATGTGGAACAGCTCTCAGCCTAGCAGCTGACATATCTTTCTCTAACCCCCAACTACATCATCAGCATTGTGAACTTGCTGACAGTGACATCACAGGTGACTAACCTGGAAGCTACTGAGTGGCTGTTCCTAAGCAGTAGTGATTTCACATTCATTGAGGTCACAAAACTGATGATGTAATTAACTGAGGGGAGATATATGTCAGCTACCAGAAGAGAGCTGTTCCACATACATCACACCTACTAACAACAGGTAAACAATCTTCTAATTAACCAAACGGAAAAGAAAAAGTACCTCAAATATGAAAGGTAATGGTTGACTGCTCTTAAAAACTAATATTAGTTTTAGACAACACACTAGCTCTTTAAAGAGGACCAGTCCCAGAACTGAGTCCTTTGGCACCCCACTGGTCACCTCATAGAGTGAGTGCCATTAACCACCACCCGCAGTGACCTATTCATTAACCAGTTTCTAACCAAATTCACCACTTAGGATCCCACCCATAGCTGCTCAATTTCTTTATCAGTGTCCTGTGTGGCACAGAACCGAAGGCCTTGCTAAGGTACAGATTGGCTAGGTCCACTGCACTCCCCTGATCTATTTCCCTTGTCACCCAGTTCAACAAATTAATCAGATTCATCTTGCATGACCTCCCCCTAGTAAATCAATGTTGCCTTTGGCCTTGCTGCCCATTGGATTCAAGTTACTCTACCAACCTTTCCTTCGTCAGTGTTTCCATTAACTTTCCTGCCACAGAGGTGAGACTGACCAGCTTATCATTGTTACCCTCTTCCTTCCTGAAGCTCTTATGTAGCAGGGCAACCTCTGCTCTCCTCCATAGAAACAAAGAATTTGTTGGCAGAAAAAGGACTGGTAGGCCCATCCAGTCTGCCCTATTTATCCCTGCCTGTTTCAACACCTTGGGCCCTATTTGGTAAGTGACATCCCTCCCACCGCCCTTTGCACTGTATTGTAACTGTGAATTGTGTCTGTGCTATGTATTTTATATCCTCTGTTCCCTTCCCCCGGGTCACACCTGGAAACGAGTCTCGGCTCAGTGCACCTTTCCTGGTCACCAATTTTCAAATCAATGAATACTTACTACGCTCGTGTGCCCCTCCCATGCATGTTTGAAGCTCCCCACTGTTTTCACTCCCCCCACCACCTCTTCTTGCAGGCTGTTCCAGGCATCCGCCACCCCATCCCTCCCCCTCCCCCCAGCTTTATTGCATGCCCCTGTGCGTTGGTGCTTTTCCTCCTCTAAAAAAGACTCCTCACCTGCACCTTGATTACCCTGTGAGGTACTTATGGGTCTTAGTCATATCCCCTCTTGCTCTCCCCTCCCTCAGGGAGTACATGTTGAGAATGCAAAACTCCAACACTACCCACCATAAAAAACAACAATAAGGCACAAATAGTGGTAAATGCTTTAATCAGTGCTCAGACCTCTTACCAGGACAGACCAACACCAGTGGGACCCAAGAATCTCCTACCAGTATCGCTTTAGAGCGTCATCACTAATTGCTCCCTGATGACACTCTGAAGTGAAACCGGTAGGAGGTTCCTCAGGTTTCAAGTTTTTCAAGTTTATTGGCAGGAAAAAAACTCCATTGAGCAGGCTCATTTACAAGGAGGTCCTGTTAGAACACATAGGACATATGCAATATAAACGATACACAATAAATAGAAAAGAATGATCTGCCCTGGTAAGACGTCTGAGCACTGATTAAAGCATTTGCTACTATTTGTGCCTTATTGTTGTTTTTTACGGTGGGTAGTGCTGGAGTTTTGCATTCTCCTTGTTCCAGTTTTCTCCCTCGCATACCCAGCCTGTGGGGCAGCTTCTTTTGACTCAGTACATGTTGAGATCCTGAAGCCTCTCCTTGTATGGCTTCTCGTGTAAACCCCACACCATTTTGGTAGTCCTCCTCTGGACTGCTTCCATCCTGTCAATGTCCTTGTGGAGGTGTGACCTCCAGAATGGGACAAAGTACTTTAGGTGGGGTCTCACTAATGAGCGATACAGTGGTAACACCACCTCCTTTCTCCTGCTAGAATTCCCCCTTCCTATGCACCCCAGCATCCCACTAGCCTTGCCTACTGCCTTGTCACACTGCTCTTCCACCTTGAGATCATCAGATGTGATTACCTCAAGGTCCCTTTCTTTCATGGTGACTGCCAGTACCCCCCACCCCACCCCATCTTACAGAAACGTCACATGTTTCCCCACCCCAGGTGCATAACCATGCACTTTTTGTCATTGAAAGCTAGCTATCACAATCTAGACCACTCCTCTTGTTTCCCCAGATCCCTTTACATTCTCTCCATCCCTTTCTGAGTGTCCACCCTGTTGCAGATATTTGTGTAATCCACAAAGAGCCACACCTTCCTCTCCAGTTCCTCAGCAATGTCACTTATGAAGACATTGAAAAGGACTGGTCCCAGTACTGATTCCTATGGCACCCGCTAGTCAGTCTTCTGTCCCCTCAGTGTCTACCACTTACCACCACCCTCTGCCTTCTGTCCTTCATCCAGTTTGATACCCAGCTTAATACTCTTTCCCCAACCCCTAGGCTGCTCAGTTTCTTAACACGCCTCCTGTGAGAGAGAGAGTGTCGAAGGCCTTACAGAGGTCCAGACAGGCTACATCCACTGGCCTCCCATAATCCACTTCTCTATTCACCCAGTCAAAGAAATATATGAGATTTGTTTAACATGAACCCCCCCCCACCATGTGAAACTGTGCTGCTGGTGGTCCTGCAGCCCATATGCTTCCAGGTACTTCTTTATCCTCTCCATCAGCAGTGTCTCTATTAATTTCCCCACCACTGATGTGAGACCGACTGGCCTATAGTTGCTAGCCTCCCCCTGCTGCTGCTGTTGTGCAGAGGGAACAAATCAGCCTTCTACCAGTCCTCTGGAACTACCCCCGGCCCCAGTGAGGTGCTGAACAGTGTAGCCAATGGTGCAGCTAGCACTGTGCTCAGTTCTTTTAGAACCCTTGGATGAATCCCATCTGGTCACATCACCTTGTTCTCTTCTAGGGTTACCAGTCCCTTTCAAACTCTCTCTTCTGAAAAAGGACTTGTGCCCACCCCCAACCCCGGTGCTTGCTGATACATGTTGGTCTATCCACCCCTTTACTGTGAAAACTGAGCAGAAGTACTCATCTAAAATGTTAGCTTTTTTCTGATTTTCTCCTGCACAGTGCCGCCTGCCCTCCTGATTCTTACTATCCCACTTCTTGTTTTCCTCTTTTCACTCACGTACTTGAAGAAAGTCTTATCCTCTTTTCCGACCACCTTGATGATCCTCTCCTCTGTTTATGCCATAGCTGGCCTCACTGTCCTTCCTGCCTCCCCTTGCTTTTCCAGATATACCTCCTGCCCACCTCCATCTGAGTCCCCTTGTACTTCCTAAATGCAATTTTTTCCCCTTCACTGCCCTAGCCACCTCCTTTCAGAACCACAGTGGCCTCCTCCCCTTGCTTACTTACTTCAAACAGCATGCTGTTGGCCTTAGCTATTCCCTCCTTGATCTTTTTCCATTTGGTCTCCACTCCCCACCCCACCCCCGGCCACCCTCCCCTCAAGTTATTTACTGAGGCAGTCTCCCATGTTTTTAAAATCTGTTACCCTGAAGTCCAGGACTCTTGTCTTAGTGTGTTTTTTCTCCTGCCCAGTCGTATGCCAAGCCACACAATACGGTGATTACCTATACCCAGGGGACTACCCACTGTGACATCCACAATGCTGTCCCTGTTTGTAAATACCAGGTCCAATACTACCCCCATCTCTAGTGGGTTTCATAACCAGCTGCCTGAGAGAGTCCCCCTGTAGGGAGTGGAGGATGGCCCTGCTTGTTGTAGCTGCCACCAGAATGCTTCAGTCTACATCTGGCAGATTAAAGGCCCCCGCAATCAATATTTCCTACTTGCTTGCCATTCTGCCAAAAGCAAAACCTTGTCTAACCCCTCCCCCTGTGTTGGTGGTCTTTACATTACCCCCATACAGAGGAAGGCACTGGACCCTGTCTCTATGCTGATCCATAGCATCTCCAGACCATCGTTATCCCCCTGGTGTCCCTATATATCTGTGGCCTTTGTACCTTTCCTCACATATTAAACAACCCCGCCCGCCTTTTTTTTCTGTCCTGTCCTTCCAGAACATGGTGTAGACGGGGTATGGCCACTTCCCAGCTGTGGTTGTTGGTGCACCATGACTCCATTATGGCCAGCAGATTCAGGTCTGCCTCTGCAATGGCCTCTGCCTCCAGTCCTCCTGAACCATGCCTGTCTCTGGTAAGCTATTGAACAAGACTGTCAGCGAGGCAGCTAGCCCATCCCTAAATTTCTTTTATACCACTAGGTATCCCATCCAGTCCCATAGCCTTGTTCAGTTTCAAAGCTGCAAGTCCCTTCAGGACTCTTTTCTCTGATAATGGACCTGTGTCCACCTGCCTTCCCCCCCCACCTTTTGTTTCTGCTGCTCCCCAGTGACCCCCTCCTCTGCCACTGCGAAGACTGAGCAGAAGTACCTGTTCAGGATGTCTGCTTTTCTTGGACCTCTTCTGTGCAGTCCCCCCGCCACCCTCCTTATCATCACTATCCCTCCCCTTGCTTTCCTCTTCTCACTTATTTATTTATTGATTGATTGATTTATTAGCTTTTGTTGACCAGGTAGGTGCATTAGGCAAAACCCTGCCTATTTTTAAGCATGACCTGAAGAAAGTCTTTTCCCCATTCACTACCTCTTTGGCTATCCTTTCCTCTGACTGTGCCTTTGCTCCCCTCACTGCCTTATCTGCTTCCCTTTGCTTTACTTGGTATACCTCCCTGTCTTCCTCCCTCTGCATATCCTTATACCTCGTGATTGCCACCCTTTTTTCCTTCATGACTATGGCCACTTCCCTAGTTTTGTATGATGGTGCCCCCCAAGATGGTCTTTAGATCCAGGAAGAATACTATAGATATACAAACTATACAAGTGGAGTAACATTGCTGAGATATCTGTTGATTCTTTGGCTATCTCTCTTACTCACATTTTGTTTAGCTATTTCCTTGGCCTGACAACCTGCACCTTTTCATTTATTACAGCTGCATACTGAAAGCTATGCAACACATATTACTATTATGTAGTAGTAGAATGGGCTCTGGAAGCACATGGCCCGGATACCTAGAGTGTCTCCTTCCACAGTGGAGTTGAAGCACATGCGGTCTTCTCCATTCACCACAGTGCTGTTCCCCTGTGTCTCCCACTCCCATGTGCTGCTGCACTATTTTCTTGCTCCGGCCCACTTCACAGTGATGTTCTTGTGTGTCTCCCCCTTCCCCTCCACTGCCACACTTCAGGGTGCCTTTAAAGCTGCAGTATTCTTTGGGGAGGTCACAAAACATTTCATACCTCTTGCTACCCGACATGATCCACCATCTTCTTTCTCCCTCCAGTGGTCTCAGGAGCACTGGCAGTGGTGAGACAATGTTCAGGAGCAGACAGAAGTGTGTGGTAGTGATTCTGGTCTGGTGGAAACGTGCACCTGGACCATTTAGCTCCACCTCACCAGCCACAGGAGCAGCAGACAAGTCAGGTGGAAACACAGATCCACGGCTACCTCTCATGACCTTAGTGGCACCCGCTGTGATGCTCTGCCATCTGATTATGGTTATATTGTATAATATTTGTATTATAAATAAATGGGATGTGTATGTGATTATCTGCTCGCACACAAGTCAGCCAGTGAGTGAGAGGCTTGACCTTTGACCCCAAAATTGTCAGTGTGAAGACACAGCAGGATGTGTTAAACTGACCAGGGAAACCCCTAATTAAAAGCCTTTCTTCCAGAGGAACAGTTTATTACCTCTTATAACCTGTTCCTGCTTTTGAAGTTGGTTCCCATGTATGCATTGTATGACATACCAGTAAGGGAAGTAATCTGGTTGATTCCTGTTGGTTTTCCTCAACTAGAAGGGGACTAGTGACAGGATATGGGTTTATGAGTCATCAAAGGAACCTGCTTGCAAAGACTGTCACATATTTTTTTTTTAATTGGTAACTGTTGATTCCAGCCAGCAGAAGAATAATATCCTTTTTGGATATCCATACTCAGATTACAGATTTATCACAGACCTAACAGTGACCTCATGGGTGACATCACCAGGAGGTAGAGAAAAATGACTTTTGAACATTGCTTGCAAGAGAAGTTGGTGCAAAAGGACTCCCTGAAAAGCAAAGACACACACAGTCTATGGACTGGTAACTAGGCACTTTAAAAAAAAAAATTTCAACTGGAACTTAAGTATTTTTTTTTACTAGGTGTTTGTGTTCTGTAACTTCCCATTTATTTTATGTGACTGTAAGTTGATATATTTATTTTGTGTTTGATATTTTACCTATTTTACAATTTTTAGTAAACAATATTTTCTTTGAAATACTGCCTGTGCTTTTTCTCAGTTTCTTTTGTATGTGGATGTGGAATTAGTGTTTAAGTCTGACAGCTGTTAAGGGCTTGACTGTGTTACTAATCTTGAAAAAGGTAAGAATATATCTAGGTCTCATATTGGTCATAAGGGTACATTTTGGGAACCTGGCTGGGTGCCACTGGGTGAAGGATTGTACCGCATTCCCGAAGAGGGTACATATCTGAGCCTGTTAACTCTGTATGCTAGCATAAGGTTCACATTTTGACCCCCAGATCTCGAAGCTAGTAGGTGATTCAGACCCAAAACAGACAGAAGGGTTAGTCTGTCTGTCCCCTGTTCACACTATCACACTTTGAGGTTGGCACTGTGGGAGCAGAGGGCCTGACCTGCGGAGTACATTTGTGACAGATTTGGTTGGCAGCAGTGTGATTTAAAAGTATTTGGTAACACGAGCATTAACAGTTCAGTGTGTCAGATTAATTCTGTACAGCTCACATGCAAAATAAGGCAGTGATTTTTAAAAAGTAAACAGAACTATATTATTGTGCTTACAGTCTAAGTTCCCTACCTGTTTTTTTTTTTTCCGGTGCAAGTTAGTGTAGCCATAGTTAGGGAAGAAGATGGCTTCCAACTACAGTGGGTACACTGCAGACTATCTAAGGCAGTTGTGCCAGGAGAGAGGAGTCCAACACGAGGGGTGAGCCAACAAGCACAACCTCATGGAGGCTCTGGTGGCAGCCAATGTCCAGAGCCTTAAGTCACAGTCTGTGACTGAAAAGGACTGAGCCTTGGGTGTGGAGGGGCCTGTGTAGTATCCAGATCCAGTGAGGAGGACTACAGGGCCAGTGCAAGCCAAGGGTCACAGCAGCAGGGGAAGGTCACCAGCATTCTGGAACCAGAAGGGATCAGGCTGCAGATGGAGTTGCAGAGGATAGAGCTGGAGTTTGAACAGAAAAGGTTCAAAGCCCAGCAGCAAAGGGAGCTGGAGTTCCAGAGAGAAGAGAGAAGAGAACAGTGAGAGGCTGAACAACAGCAGCAAGAAGCTGAGCGAGAAGAGCATGAGTGACAGAGGCAACATGAACTGGAGAAGCTACAACTCCAAACACCAGCGCTAGAGCAGGTAAGTGGCCTGGGGTTAACTGGGACTCGGGGACTGGGTTACAAATTAAATTCCAAATTGATAGCTGAATTTAAAGAGGGGGAAGACATGGAAGCCTTTCTAAATTCCCTTTGAAAAGTATGTATTGAGGCAAATATTCCTAGAGGGTCCTGGAGCTTCCCGCTATCCCCGCTACTTACCGGAAAATCTCAGGATACATTGGGTCAAATGGACAATGAGGATAGTAATGATTACAGTAAACTTAAAGCTGCACTTTTAAAAAAATATGAGCTAACAGCAGAGGCATACAGAGCTAAATTCCATAAGCTCAGGAGAAGCCCTGACATAAGCTAAGAGGAGCTAGCCACTAAACAACATCAGTTTTTTAAAATGTTGGTGGGAAGGAATTGATGCAAACACTAGAGAAAATTGAAAATGCTGTACTGTTAGAGCAGTTTGGGGGGGCATGCCCAGCACAGCTGAAACCCTGGCTGGAGGACCGAGATCCAAAAACAGTGCAAGAGGCTACTGAACTCTCGGACCACTATGCCAGCAGCAGACCTGCTCTGAGAGCGAATGGGTCGGGCGTGACTATCGCACTTCGAGGTTGGCACTGTGGGAGCAGAGGGCCTGACCTGCAGTGTGCGTTTGTGACACCCCCCACCATCTGATTGCTGGCATCCTATTTCCCTAATGTTTCTCTAGCATCTAGTGGCACCCGCCCTCTAATCACTGTCCCCCATCTATGTAATATTTCCCTGATGTCTAATGGCACCACCGTCCTCCAGTTGCCAGCCCCATATTTCCCTAATGTTTCCCTGGTGTCTAATGGCACCCCTCTACCCTCCAATCACCATCCCCTATATATGGCACATTTCTCTGATGTCTAGTGGCACCCCCACATCACCATCCCTATATTACTTTCCCAAATGTGACCTGTAATAAAGAAACTGTCCCTTAATTTTTTTCCCCTTTAAACCTGTAAAAAAGAAAAATGTCCCTCATTGATCTGACCCCTGCCACCCTGACCTCCCCCTCTGCAGTCACCACCCCACACTCCCACTGCACCCCCATACACCATCACTCACCTGAACAGGTCCTATGTTGTATATCCACTCTCCATTCAAACACACATTTTGCTGCTGGAACTGGTGACTGCAATATGAGAAGCTAAAGTAAGT
Source organism: Neoceratodus forsteri (assembly GCA_016271365.2). Lineage (NCBI taxonomy): Eukaryota > Metazoa > Chordata > Ceratodontiformes > Ceratodontidae > Neoceratodus > Neoceratodus forsteri. The sequence goes on along the minus strand of CM057450.1, from coordinate 1,687,173,423 downwards.
GTGGGTCAATGTATTTCAATGGGGTTTTGAACTTTGAGGGATAACTTTGTAATTTTTGTATATTTTTACCACATATTTTCCACATGGCCTGTTTGGGACCCCACCTCTTGAACAAGTCTGGTGCAATTATGCAAATCAGTCCTGAAAGGTGATTTCACATTCACTTGGTGAAATCACCTTTCAGGTGGGATTTGAAAATTTTCACTACCATTGTTCATGAGGTAGGGTAATAAGAAGACTATGCTGAAAATTTGGGGTCAAATATGTAAAAATAACAAAGTTATGAGTGGATGTTGAATTTTCTTTACAGACGCTCACAACTTCAGTAATTTTAAATATTTTCATCCCAAATTTTGAACATAGCCATTTTTCACACCACCTCATGAATGTGACAGTTGTCATTTTTCAAATCCTGGCCAAACTGTGTTTTTTGCAGCGGTGGCACGGAATCATATTTCAGTGGAGCATAATCACATTTCAGTGGGGATTTGGACACTTTCACCTACAGGGTTCATGAGGTGGGGTAATAAGAAGGTTAGGCTGCAAATTCATAATTTTGCATCTGTATTGGCTCTGACCAGGTCTTGCACATAGTTGTATTTTGTTTCTCACACCTATCCCTGCCTGCTCCCTACTTGGTGTACATATTATCAGTACAATTTGTGCTGTATATATTGCCTGTATCACTCTCACTATGTCATTTTTTTTCCTTTACCCCTTCCTCTGGGTTGCACATGGAAATGAGCCTTGGCTTAGTGTGCCTTTCCTAGTCACCAGTTTTCAGTAAATAAGTAAATAACAGCAGAGTCTCCACTGGTCCACTCCACACAATGAAACTATCATCAATGTACCATAGCCATCACACCATAGACTGCAAAAATTGGTTGCTGCTTCCCTCCCCCCCCCCAAGTAAATCTCTTCTCAAAATCTGATATGTAAAGGTTGACATATGATGGACAATTGCCAAGCCTATGGCAGTACTCTTTCCTTGCATCAAAAAACATGTTTTAAATGGAAAATTATTCAACATTAGAACCACTTCACCCAGCATGAGGATAAATGTTTGGCAGTATCTGTATGTCCCCTACTGTCCTGTGCCTTCTCCAAGGCATCTAAATCTTCCCTGTGTGGGATTAATGTGTAAAGGTCCTTCACACTGAACGTGACCAGTAAGCAGATTGTTAAAGCAGATGGTTAAATAAGTATCATTCCCTAATGTAACTGACTGTGTTCTGGGATAGTGGTTTTATGTGGTAGGCCACATATATAGAGAAAGATGCTGTAGTATTGAGCCTAGGCCAAAAACAATCAGCCTCCCTAGATGCGCCTACCCTCTTCTGGATGTTTGGGAGCATGCAAAGGACTGCCATGACCTGTCGGGCTTTCATTTTGCAAATCTCATCTCTCCCACTGTATGAGTCAGTTATTTTCTCTTTCTAAATCTAGAGTCTCCTGTATTATTTTTGTGATGTTCTCAAGTGGATTTTTCTGCATTTGCCTGTAACTGGAATCATTGTCCAATCCCCAGAGACATTATCTCTGACAATCAGCATGTTCTGGATAACTATACCACCTCCTTATTTGCACGCTATATAGTAATGCTGAGATAATTTTCCAGTCTTCTCAAGACTACAAATTCTTGAGTTTGCCTGCCCAGTGGCGCTGAGGGTTTGGCGCTGGGCCACTCCCGTCCGCCAGCACTCCGGGTTGAGAATGAGCCCGGGGAGCTGGGGGTCGGTAGGGAGGGAGTAGGATCGAGCGTCCATAAGACAGCTCTCCTCTCCATGGGGGGGGATCCAGGGGCATTCCGGCGCAGGAGGGACCCCCGGTGGAGACCGGAGGTACCTCAGCTGCTGGGATCACAAGCGTAGCCGGAGGCGGATGCCTGGCCAAGAGCGTGGGCAGATGCGCGCACGCTCGGGGCCATTGGCGTCAGTGCACGCCTGCTGACATGGAGGGGGCAAAAAAGGTGGAAAAAGGAGGGCACTGGTTGCGGCGGCATGATGGCTGTCCCCTCGCTTGACTCTCCCGGTACCTGGGCGCGCGACAATGCTGGATCCGGACTGGGTGGGTTGAGCTCCGGAGGGAGTGCTCCCCACCCCCCCGCCGCGGGGGGTAAGCCGCGGGGGTAGTCGTGGGGCCTAATTAGGTGGCTGGAGGAAGTTTCAGGGGGTCGGTGGCCGGACAGACCTGTGGGTTATGCCAGGATGTGCAGGTAAGCAGATCAGTGGCCCGGGGAGATAAAAACAAGAACAAAAAAAAAATAAAAAATTCTTGAGTTGGTAGATTATGTTTACCTTGCTGGCTACTGTTGAATTTGATTTAAGAAGTTTACGTCACTTTACTTTCTACCACATTGATAAACATTTCTATATTAGGAGGGATGTTGTTGGGTGGTAGAAAAGATGATTTAACCCCCAAAGTCTATCTTAGTCTATGGTCTTGTACATAATTGCATATTATGTTGGTACTTGTCATCGTGGTAATGCTGCCACATCAAACATTAACATATGCCTATCTGTAGATGTTGTCTATGTCTCACATCAACACAAAACGTTTGACAGGAAGAGAGGCTCTACCTGAATAGATGTCATTCAGACTCTGTGAGGGTCCTGTTAGAGAAATTAAATACTATGTTTTTTGCTTCTGCAGTAGGGTGGTGGTGACCCTGCTTGGTGAACCTGTACTTTGTCCCCTCACGAACCTCCTTCCACCTACACCAGTGTCCTAGCTGATGACATCTCTAGCCCATTTCATCACTCCCCTTCTCTCCAGTGCTCCTAGATATGTCCCTACCTTGTCTTGCTGTAGCCCTAATTCAGGAAGCTTGAGATCAGGTAGATAGATGGGAACAAGGCTGGCAAACATTTGTGAATTCTACTTCCATAAAAATGTTTCAGAAAATTCATGAAATTATAATCGTGGAATCTTTGGAATGCCTCCATTTTTCCCATGACAAATTGCCATAACTGCAGAATTTTTTTTCCTTTATAATTTCTATTTACATTGCTACAGCAGCCTTCAGTCCTCTTCAGCATAGCACACAACCCTATCGCTCACCTTCCCTGGGACTTACCTTACATACAGTACAGCACCCATGGCTTACCCCCAAGGAAGGGCCTTCAGGGTGGATCAAACCCTCAGGAGGCCAAATCCAGCCTTGTGGAGTGTGTTCTGTCAGCAATGTGAGGTCTGTGGTCACTCTGCCTCATCCTGTGAAATAGCTGGGATTTTTTCCTGTTCCAGCAGTCCCTTCCTGGAATGCCAGCTCAACGTGTCTACAACGTGTGCATGCAATTGGCATGCATGGAGGCTGTCTGAGCATTCCTCCCTGCTTCAATATGCTTTTAGCAGCTATACCTCCTAGGGACACTAGGAGGCACACACAAATTCCCAGACTCCCACCCACCCAGAGGAAGCAAGCATCCACTGGCCCTCTGACAACTTGGGCTCATTCCTGAACATGCATTGCCAGCTTCGCAAGTGACAGCAGTACTACTGTGCTGTTGGGTCAGCAGTAACTTCAGAATTCTGATATTTCTGCAGAATTCTTCATCAAATGGCAAAATTCTGCTGTTCACATCAACTTCTATTGTAAACTGTGAAAACTGATTCCTCAGTTTATATTGACTTCTAGAGGGAGTCACGTGATGCAGCCTACAGATTAGATACTCATTATACCAGCTCCTGCCGAATCCCATAAAAAATGTAAGTTTCATAAGTTTCCTACCTTGTTCGTGGTCTCTGTAGTCTCTATTTATGTGTGCAACTCACAGGTGCAATTATAGGGAACGAAATCGGAGACCATGGAAACAGAAATAAAGAATGCGTTGCCAAAACACACTCCCCCGACTACACCTGAGAAGGCCAGTAGGCGATCAAAGACCCAGGCTACTTCTGGTGGGTGGCCTACCACCATGACTCTGGATCAATTGCTGCTCACAGTGAACCGCTTCTTATCGGAGTACTGGCCATTCAGAAAGGAGCTCCATTCATTAACAGCAGAGTTTAAAAGCACGGCTGTGGCTTTGGAGGACCTAACACAGAGGACCAGGGACAATGAAACCAGGCTAGTATCCCTGGAAAAGAAGGTGGAGAAGTTCAAACCAGAGGCAGTCTCAATGTGGCAAAAGCTGGCCAACTGGAAGCAAAGCTAGAGGACCTGGAGGGTCAGAGCCGCAGGAATAATGCGGTGATTATCGGATTGCCAGAGAAGGAGGAGGGCTCTGACTCTATTTTATTTCCCGCAGAACTTTATTCTCAAACTGGCTGGGCCATCTCCCTATGGTACTGGTTACTCAATAGAAAGGGCGCATAGAGCCTTGCATCCCATGCCAGTGGCAGGGGCGGCGCCCCAACCTTTCATCTTCAGAATTTTAAACTATTTGGAAAGGCAGCATTTCCTCACAAAAATCAAGGAGCTGCAGGAAATAAAGTGGGAAGAACATAGGATAAGAGTGACTCAGGACCTGCCAGCTACAGTTCGTCAGAGACGGGCTACCTTTCACCCTCTGGTGACAAAATTAATTGCAGCAGGAGTACAATTCAGGATGGGATATCCTGACAGATTTCAGGTGCAGTTATCAGGAACCTGGCACAGTAATGAGGATGCCAGGAAAGCTGCCACAGAACTAAAGAAAGCCCTCCCTGAGCTGTTTAAGGATAGATGAAACCACAGCTCTGGGTTACCCTACTCTTATCTGAGTAAGAATGTATTTTTCAGAGAATTATTCTTTTGTTACCAGAACAAGGTTTTCAGAGATCTGTACCACCGAGATCGCCTTAAAGAAATTGTCTCAGTTCTTAATTAAAACCATGAGTCTGGAGTGGTGTGCAAGACAAGGGAAGCCTGTGCACTGTAGTCATACGGGTCAAATGCGAAAAGAGGGCTTGTAGTTGAAGAAGACACAACCATGAGTTATTACCCTAATTGTCTGGGTGAAACGGGTGTAAGAAACAATGCTTGCATATCAATATCACTTATGCTCTGATGGGAAGAGCAAACTGTGGCTATTGCTGAACCGGGAGCATGACATCCCACATTTTTTCTAGCCTGGTAGTAGGTTTACTTGGACACCCTCTGGTGGCTGTTTGAAGTAAATGAACCCGAACTGAGATTTATAAAGCTAGAAAGAGTGTATTTTGGAGCTGGGCGATGGAATGAGAAGACCAGAACATGGACACTGAACCGTAGATTTTGTTTTATTGAGCTTTTATTAGTTTATTGTTCACCTGCTTTGAAATTAGTATATATGTGCAGAGACTTGAATAATTATAAGGGGATGGTGCGGGCTAGATTAGTAGTGAGAGATTATTGTAATAGCTGGAGGGGGGAGACCCCTCCAAAGTTCAGTTTAGGCTTATTTAGTATGGTATAAATTAAACCTGCAGGGAATCCACCTTAGTTTAATTTGTTAACATGGGGGAATGCTGGGGAGTATTGGGCACTGAGAGGCAGAGACTGGCATCATGGACCGAATCAATTATGATTTGGTGAGAGGGAGGAAGCAATGAGGGGAAGTTAGAGTATCATGATGGTTATATCTTAGTTTGTACTTTTTGGAATTATCTATCACCATCAGTGGCAGGATAGATTATGTATGGGTTGATGGGGAATTTTCAGGGGGATCACAGGTATGTAGTTGGGGTGAGTTGGGAGGGCAGGAGTCATCAGAATGGTCAAAGCCTAATATAGTTGATTTTCTGCTTTGTTATATGGGTACATGGTACACCATCTTTCCAGACAGAAAAAAGAGGTGGCGGACAGCATGAATATAATTACCTGGGATGTGCAAGGAGCCTGCAATAAAACTAAGTGTTACCAAATCCTTAAAAATTTACAGTATATCAAGGGTGAAATTTTCTTCCTCCAGGAAACGCATCTGTTGGAGAAAGAGGCTACTTTGTTTAGGAGACAGTATATTGGACAAGTTTATACTGCAGGGGAAAATACCCAGAGTAGGGGGGGTGGCTATATTGTTATCGAGAAGAATCCCTTCCATCTGTTCACAATGTATACCGGACCCAGGGGGTAGATATATTTTTCTCAGGGAGACCCTTTACCGTGCTGAGGTACTCTTGGGGTGTGTGTATGGACCTAATGTGGACTCCCCTTCCTTTTTTATGAATTTGCTTTCCATTTTGTCTCCCTTCCTCTCTCTTCCAATATTTTTAGGAGGGGATTGGAATCTCCCATTCGCCCCTAGTTTGGATAAATCTGATGGGCGTCAGGCGGGTCTGTGACCAGCTCAAAGGGCATGACGGGATCTAGTAGATCATTTGGGTCTCTGCAATCCCTGGAGAATGTTACATCACAGAAGCAGGGAATATATGTTTTGTTCTCCACTGCATGGCACCTCCTCTCACCTAGATTACTTCCTAATAATCCAAACCTTTTGGCCAGGCCTTTTTGACTACGAGATAGATCCCAGAGTGATATTTGACCACTCTTTAGTTAGGTGTAAAATCTCCTTTTCCCCTTGTAACCAGAGAGAAACAATCTGGAAGTTTAACAATCAGCTCCTAAAAGATAAATGGTTAGTAAAGCACATAATTAATTGCATTGAACAGTTTGCCAAGGACAACCTAGGGACAACGAGAAAGCCAGATATAGAATGGGGGCATTGAAATGCTATCTAGGGGAGGAGTTTATATGACTTGCCTCTACTAGGAAATGTAAGAGGAATAAACTAGCACTGGATCTACTTTCACGTATATGTGATCTAGAATCTCACCTGTCTCCTTATGCAATGGAAACTTCCAGGCAATAACTTATTAGACTCCAGGATCAATACAGAGAACTTCTGCAAGAAAAAGCAGAGTTCACAGTCTCGAAATCCTGTGCAAAATATATTGATCAAGGGGAAAAAACAGGTAAGTTATTAGCCATGCGGGTTAAGAAACAGGAGGCCTCTAGGCTTATAAATGTTATCAACTCCCCACTAGATGGATCACTTAGAACTACTCCGAAAGAAATAGTAGGAGAGTTTGAGCATTATTATCATACTCTCTATAGCCCAATGCCAGCCCTCCCCTCTCAGGATTGGATAGAGGATTATCTCCAGGCTATCCCACTTTCTACTTTGAATGAAGTTCAAAGGGAAACCCTGGTCGCTTCGATTACCAAAAGTGAAATTTTGGGAGCCATTCACGCTTTACCATTGGATAAATCTCCAGGCCCAGATGGGTTCACGCCCAACTTTTATATGTTTGCAAACCAGTTGGTAAAGTGGTTGCACAGTTTGTTCCACCACATTTTCACAGCACAGACCTTGGATAGCCAATTATTTGAAGCTCTTATAGTTGTGCTTCATGAACCAGGGAAGGAAGCCGAGCAGGTCACAAGTTACCGCCCGGTTTCACTCTTGAATTATGATGTCAAGATTCTTTCAAATATCTTAGCGAATAGAATAGGGCAGCGTTACCATTTCTGATAGGCCCTGAACAGGTTGGATTTATGGTGGGTGGTCCTTGTCAGATCACCTCTATAAATTGGCCCATGTCTTCTCTGCATCTGGGGACTCAGTTAACCCAGAGGTGCTGATGTCACTGGATGCGGACAAGGCATTTGACCCTTAGATTGGCAATTTTTGTTCCAGGTGATGCACCAGTTCACCTTTCCTGAGCAATTTGTATAGAGGATAAGATCCCAATATTTACATCCTAGTGCACGGTTATATTGTAATGGGGTTTTCCCTCTACTTTCCCATTGTATTCAGGCACTAGGCAGGGATGTCCTCTATCACCCTTGTTGTTTAAGGATAATCCTGTGGTACTGAGTATACAGGTGGGGACCGAGAATTTAAGATATCGGTGTATGCGGATGACATTTTGCACCTTTCCCAACCCAGGAGCTCCATTCCCACTGCTCTGGATACAATTCAGGAATATAGTTCATATTCTAATTACAAAATTAATCTGGATAAAACAGCAGTTTTTCCTCTGAATTCCAGGGTCCTTAAAAGTGGGATTACTGAACTTGGATTATCTTGGTCTCCCAAAACACTCAAATATCTAGGAATAAGCTTAGCTAGGAGTGACACAAGACTTAGACAGCTCAATCTGGTTTCTTTATTGCAGGTAATACAGCAGGATTTGTCTCAATGGAAGAATCTCCCGTTGTCCCTAGGAGGTTAGGTTAACCTTGTGAAATTGAACATTCTTCCTCGTTTGTTTTACCCAATAAATATGTTGAATTTATGGTTACCTCTCTTATGGTTCCAGAAAGTCCATAGCATAAACTCAGACTTTATATGGTTGGGGAAACCCCCAAGGAGAGCATATCACAAACTGGCTGCTCCTAAAATATGGGGTGGGCTTTAACTCCCACTTTGGAATATACTACTGGCAGTCAGGCCAGTAAATATCTCTGATGGGCCATGCAGGCTGAGGAGATGAACTCACTCCCATATGTACCTATCTGGCTCCTTACTGAACATTAGCTGATTTCCTCAGCCAGAGTGTCTCCTCTCGCTCTTTTGCACATCAAACTGATTTACCCCCTTCTCTGCATAGCACTGTGATAAGGGTGTTGGTTAAAATCCACTCACAACTTTGTTCTTTCTGGAAATACAGACACTGCCAAGATGTCTAGCAACTCCTTTTTCATAATCCCAGTTTCTGTATAGGTGGTAAACCCCTTCCTTTTTCTTGGCTTCCACCTCTGGCTTCAGTGAAGTTTGGTGAACTGATCCAGGATGGGGTCTGTCTTACATCAGATGAGATAATTCAGAAGTACCAGTTAGAAAGAGCCCTCATCTTTAAGGTCTTTCTGCTCAGACATATGATTTGCAGGAGATTTGGAACTGAGTGGGTAGGAGTAGGCGAGAGGGCACTCCTGCAGTCACTTTCCCAAGTGGCAAAATTGCCACATGCAATATCTAAATTACACGTGGGGATATACGAAAGGGCCTTCCCTGAGGAGGAAGGGGTATCTAGATATTGGGTCTCACAATTCCCACAACAGGAGTTTGTCTGGGATAGAATTTGGAAAGATTGCTATACTTACATTACCCAGGATAGGCTCAGGATAATGCAGTTCCAACTACTTAACAACATGTATCTTACCCCGGCTAAACTTTTTAAAATGGGGAAAAACTTATCTTCTCAATGTGTGAGCTGTCAGCAGGCGGAAGGTTCTCTCCTCCATATTTTTTGGGATTGCATGAGGGTAGCTCTGTTGTGGTCTCTCATTAAGCAAAGAGTGGACCAGTTATTGGGTACTGAACACTATTTTGAACCAGAAATCTGTTTGATGGGAGACTACACCCGAGGGGCAGTACGTGAATGCAGATACTACATTGCCATCATTGCATTATCTGTTAAGAAACTGGTACTGAAACACTGGCTTGATTCTGACCAAATTACATACACAGAGTGGCTGCATGAAAGCTACTGTAGTTTGCATAATGGCCTTAATAAGTTTGATAGAATCTGGGGTAAATTGCAAACCATCTGCTCCTCACCAACCACCTTTAGCAACACTGTTTGTTAATTAGGAAACAGGCTGAAGGTATACCATTCTGATGCCGGGGTGTGTGGGGAGGGAAGGAATGGATGTTCAGTGAGTTTGTGACTGTTGTATGTAATTATGGCTGATTGTATGCTGTTTCATGTTCTTAATTAAATAAAGTTGACTCAGTTTCAAAAAGAAAAAATATACATTGACTTCTACTGCTGTACCAACCAGCAATCGAGTGGCTCTGAAGTTTTAGTTTCAAAGGCCAATTTTTAAAGCCCTATTCACAAAAGCATCTTGCCTGGGCAAACATTGAGACTGTGTTTGTAAATGGGATCCTCACGGTCAAGAACATGGTGCTTGCTGGTAAAATAGATGGACTTGTGTTAAAACACATTGGTCTAAATCACCTGAACTGTGAAAACGCACTTGGTTTATGATAATTAGCAATGCAGAAAATATCGGTAAAAAGCCTTGGAATAACAAGGTTAAAAAATGGATTTTGACCTTTTCAGCACCATAAATTAGTATGCCTTCTCTTGGAATATACCATTTTTAATTTTTAATACTCTCATATATATCTGTATCAGCTTTCACTTTTGTAAAGATACAATTTTTTTTTAGAAAAATGAATGTCATGCAACTGTTTAAGTAAATCTTCCCCCAAACTATTACTTCCCCCTAACTCAAGCCCAGTGGTTTTTAGTGAGGGTTAATGAGAAATTTGTTGACACCTTCACTGCCACCGTCTTGCCTGCTCACTTGTTTTTTAATCCAAAGACTTGGTAGGCTGCAGACAAACCTTTACCTAGCACAGATATTTCCCAGAATGGGTGTGTTTGGCATTTTAAGATAATTGTATGGATTCTATCTGTCTGTCTGTCTGTCTGTCTGTCTATTTAGGTTTCAGACTGTATGCTTAGTTATATCAATAAAATGCCCTTTACATTTTGCAGTGAAATAGCTAATGCCACCATTATTATTTGTGTACAGCTTCCTAATCCTGTGCAATAGAGTTTTTACCAATATGTTTCAATTTAATGCATACAGTTTGACATTAAAAACAATATCTTCAACATTCTACTCAAAATTAGAAACTAATGTAAGGAAAAAACATGTAGCAGACACCATGCCTTGCTTCCCAAAAATAATTACTTATATATATAATAACTGTAGTGTACAAAGAAAGAAGCAGTTTGCTTAAATGCAACAGCCCATATCTAGGAGAGAAACCACAACCACTCACATATTAGAAGGATAAGACTTCAGCAGAGATCGTTGACTTCTATTAAAATGAATGTGGATATTTTGTAGGGATTCTACAGTTGTGGAAAAGATCCAGTCTGCTTCAGGTTGCTAGGTAACCTACAGTACAGAGTACTAAACTTCCATAAAAAAAATGGACTGGCAGGTGTGAGTGTCTATATGCTCAATTACTACGCATACCCTAGTGTCCATAAATGACTTTAAAATTCTGAATATAGTTACTGGCACATGTGGCATTAATAAAATGCTTTACGTTAAATAAAATCTAATATAAAGCTGTGAACAGATACATAAATGTTTAAAGAACAGTAATGAATGCCTCACAAAATGTATTTCAGCTGACAACTTTGGCAAAATAGGATCCCATACCATTTTCACAGGGTTGTATTTTGGCCATTGTAGACCTTAGGACTATAAAATGTGGTATGCACCCTCTGGTACTCAGGGTCTCTTAACGGGACACTGTCAACCTTTTTTGCATTATATTATTTCTAAGTAAAACCCCACACTTTATGATTCTTACCTGCTATAAAATTCATTGATATTGCTGGTTGTTTTATCTGCCTCCTTACTTAGTAGAACTGAAATGCATGGCAATGTACAGTTATACCCAGCATTGTCTTGCTTCAAGCCCTTGAAATACTCTTATTGCATACTTCCTGAACATTAGAAACATCCTCAAGCAGTGCAGTGACTCATGATACAATAGTCTACTCTACTACCACTGCATATTGAGTGGCTAGATTGTGTTAGGGGTGTTCCTAAGTCCAGGAAAGATGCACTTAAGTTGGTCAAGAAATGTAAACAAATGTGTTTTTGTACGGTAACAACAGTATGGTGGGCAGTCAGTTTTTCACTTTTTAAAAGAAAAAAAAATCAGAATCAAACTACCAGCTGCATCAGTAGTCTCTACAGAATGTGGGCAATCATAAAATGTAACACTTTGAGGCCTAAGGTGGTTGACAGTGTCCCATTAACCCTCCAAACTGCAGGAGGATCAGTTTTGTGCATTTGGAGACATTAAGGCTGAATTTATATATTTTGCCTGATTTGCTAGCTAAATTTTGTGTTCAAATAGCTAAAACAACAGCTTAGAGTTGAGATATAAAACTTACAGGTTTTGTAGATATCATATGGGAATAGGTCCTTTGGGATTTTGTTAAAAAATAGGTCCTAAGTTAATTGTGAATAACTGGTTAGCCTGCACATTTAAAGAATTTCTGAGAAAAATATCTAAAATTACACACAGAAGTTTTTTCCATGTTAAAGTTCTACACAAGCAAAACCTTTCAGCTAATGTAACTTTTAGAAAACTTTACAGTATCGAGTGAGAGTTATGTGTTTGCGAGGGAGGGGTACTGCACTATGAGGAACACATTGTAGTTTGTTGTTTAAATAAATTAATTAGTAATTACTTATAATTCATTAAAAATAAAATGTTCCCAAAGTAATACTTTATGATTTCAAAATTTGCTCAAAATATTCATTTTTTTTTGTATTTAGTGTGCTTTTTCTCCCGCACCCAACTGACCACCACTTATCCATCCACTCCGCACAGCCCTGTCACCCACCATCTCTGGGACTTATTTCTTCCTCACTGGTCCCCCAAGGATAACCCCTCCAACTGGAAGGGCTGCTGGGGAGGCAGCCCATGTTCCCCCTGGGCAGAGTTAAGCTTTACTCGTGAGAAGAGAGAATCCTAGTCAGCAGTGCATGGCCTGCGATGGGGGTGGAGACAGCATCCTGCATTGGTGGTGGTGTGTTTATGTTTTCTGGTCCAGCCCCCAGATGTCAGGAAGGTCTTCTGATATGCTCGCATCATACTGCTGATGTCACCCCCTCCATAGTGGCTCCTGCTGCAGCATCACCTGTGGTCACCCTGGTGTTGGTATTGCAGCAGAGACCATCTCCCACCCACCCCCAGAGGGAGGTCCATGGGACCTCAGTCATCCTCCCTGGCAGGCCCTCTGACAACCTAGGCCCAGTCTCAAACCCAGGTCATTGGTGTTGCAAATGGTAGCGCTACCACTGCACCTGCAGGCCAGCTCTAAAATACATATATTTTAAGATTTGCAGTAGGATAGTTTTCATACTTTGTGTGCACTTTGAAAAGTGTTCACAATTTTACAAAATCTACTCAAAATATGAATATTTACACTATCTACTCAAAATGTTAATTTTTTTAAAGATTTGCAGTGAGGTGGTTTTCCTACTTGTATGCACTTTGAAAAATGTTTGTGATTTTTCAAAACCTACACAAAATAGAAATACTTTTGCAACCTCCAGGAGGATGGTTTTCCTACTTTGTGTGCACTTTGAAAAGTGTTCTTAAGGGATGCTACAGTGGAGGGAGAGATTGGGGTATGAATTAAGGCTTCTGACGGCACATATCAGTCAATCACTACACTTCTACTGTTATTCTAGTATAAGGAGGAGGGGAAGAAGGAAACTGGGGGTAGTGGGTGTGTTGTGTGTTTTTTTGTTGTTATCTGGAAATGGGGATGGGGCCTGATTGTATTGTGCAGGGTTGGGGGGATATAGGATTTTGGCCAGGGTGGCAGGCTTCAGAGATCGACCTGCATCTATTATTATTTTATTATAAGGAGGAGGAGGAAGGAGGTGGGGGCTAGTGGGTGCATTGGCTTTTTTTTTTTTGCTCTGATTTAGGAATGGGGGGCTTGTTATACATTGTGGAAGGGCGTGGAAAGTAAAATTCGGTGGGGGGTGGCAGGCATCAATTATTTTATTAAAAGGAGGGAGAGATTTCGGATTTTAGGACATCAGATGTTGGATAGTCTGATGTACTGCAGCTAACTTGACATCCGAGGTGTTTTTTAGATTATCCCTTACAGAAATACAAGTGCACAGAATGTGTGCAGCATGCATGTCACATACATTCTGCGCACTTGTATTTCTGTAAGGGATTGCATTTTTATTACCAATATCCAAAATCCTGCTATCCTAAAAATACCTATTATCCTAACTATCTGTTTTTAAAATGAATCATCTGAGCAAACCTATTTCAGACTACTGTCAGCTGTATGCATTCTGTACAGTTTTAACTTACAATATGTCAGCCAGCTATACTATGAAAATAAATAGTTCAAATGCATCAAACGCAAACCTTGCCAGAAAAGGTGTTGGGGCACTTGACTTTCAGTTCAAAGGCCTACAAATAGTTCTATAGCAGGTGGGAACAGGGGTTATGGTACATAGTCCACAGAAGGACTGCTGTGTCCTCTGCAGAATTTCTTCTGGCTTTTCACATACCAGAATGGGTTCTGTAAACAGTATGTTAGGAATCACTTCCTGCTTTGTATAGGGTTTCTAAAGCCATGGGTACATTAATTTACTACATACAGAAATAGATTAGCTGCCATACTGGTCCTTATAAGAACAAGTTCTGAAGTTACTACACAAATTTCTTAAAAAGTTAGAAAAAAAATGTCTGTTGTTGTATTGGTCCTTGTACAATAAGATGCACAAAACAGGTAATTTAATATCTTTTAATGGACCAACAAAGTTTTACAGAAAGACGTTTTGAGCTTTCAAATCCACAAGGTTCTTCTTCTTCAGAAAGAAAATGACAGGTTTCTGAAGAGCACAGTTTAAAATACCCAGAGCTTAAACATTTTACATATGAATGTGACAGATTAATGAAGTAATTAGATAAGAACACAACCAGAGATGAGAAAACATTCTTAAAAATTCTAGTTCAATGTAGGTCAAATATCACAGAAGAAATGTTATGTAGAAGGAGTGCCATAAATTAACTGGTCAGTTTTAGGGAGCAGTAATTAGCTGGGATGCATAACTTAGAGATGAGGAAAACTCCACAGAAACAAAGCAGTATGAAGGTCAAATGCCAAAAAAATAATAATGCTATGCAAATGCAATGTTGTCCGATGCTGAAGTCTTACTAAAGCCTAGAGGAAATGAAGTGTGTGTGGTGTGTGTGTGTGTGTGTGTGTGTGTGTGTGTGTGTGTGCACACGCGCGCATGCAAGCCCTTCATGTAATTAGAGACAAACTCCAACTACATATTTGCCAACCATTTAGACAAACATTATTTAAAAACATGAATGCCCTCTCTGTCTGGGGCGAAAGAAACAAAAAGCTCTTCACTTTCTGCATTCCTTAGTTAATACTTCAAAGTTCTGCACACATCTAACGTATGGAGCAGTGCTTCCCTGGATTGGCACGCTGAGGAAAATAAACAGGAAGGTGGATAGATTGGTTCAGGGTAAACTCAGACATTACCTTAAGGAAAAACTTAGGATTCATGCACAAAGACACCATGTCTTTGTGAAAAATCAAACAAAGCACCTTGCACCAGAAGGTCTGAAGCTTGAGAAGAAGTAATAGCAACCAAAAATAATGCTTTTCAAGAAAGGAAGTGTAGCTCGCAAGTCACAGCAGGCTCAAAAGGAGACAGGGTCAATTTCTCCAAAACAAAATTCAAATCCCAAGCTGGGACAGAAGAATGGATGGGAGGTTTCAAATGTAGAATGCCCCTCAAGAAGGTATGGGAAACATCCAGCTGAGTGACGGTGCAGTCACACACAGGCTCATGGAAGACTAACATAGCCAAAAGGTGCACTGTGAGGGAGGAGTACTCAAGACCTAAGTCTGAGAGCAATATCAGGTAGTCCAGAATCTGGCTCACCAGACAAGTGAAAGGAACCAGACTATGTTTGGCAGCCCAGATGGCAAACCTCTTCCACTTCATGGCATAAGTGGCTTGAGTAGAGGTTTCTGAGCGGCTGCAAGGACATCCGCCACCCTATGGGAAACCCCAAACCTGGTGATGGCTATGTCCTCAGGAACCAAGCGACAGATGGAGGAACTTGAGATTGGGATGTACCAGGGTCCCCTGAGCCTGCATCAGCAGATTTCTGCAGAGAGGAGAGGGACTGGAGGTTCCTCTGCTAGCTGCTGTAGTAATGGGAACCATATCTGTCAAAGCCAGAATGGAGCTACCAGGATCATGCTGGCTCCCTCCATCTGCTGTTTGATTAGCACCCTCTGAATCAGAGGAAATGGAGAGAAGACATAAAAGAACCTCTCACTTAAGGAGAGGGACAACACATCTCACCAAAAAACTCCAGGCCCTGGATCGAGCAAGAAGAAACTGAACAGTTTTGTGTTGAGTGGGGACACAAAAAGGTCCAACTCTGGATGACCACATCTGTTTAGTAGATCTTCTTTGATAGATAACAGAACCTCCCACTCATGCATGCTGGACTGCATCCAGCTGAGGCTGTCTGTCAAGAGTGTTTAGCATGCCTGGGATGTGAACTGCTGAGAGAGTTAGACCATGGTATTATACCCAGTACTACCTCTCATGGCTTCCTGCACAGGGATACAAATGTGTCCCCTCCTGCTTGTTGATGTAATACTATATATTGCACTGAGGTTGCTGGACTGAATCAACAGCTGACTCAAGAGGAGATGGTTCTGGAAAGGCCTGCATGGCATACAGGACTGCCTGCATCTCAGGACATTGATATGCAGAGATTTTGATCTGGGACCAAGAGCCCTGAGTTTGAAAGGGACCCAGATGAGCCCCCACCACCCCAAACTGGAGGCATCTGTGGTGAGGATCTGCTGGAAGGGAGGAGATCTGGAAGGGGAACCTTGCAGCAGGTTCAGGGGTTCATCCACCACTGAAGCACATTGAACTGGGGAGGAGACCAGCACTAACTGATCTAATTCGTCCATGCACTGGTCACATTGTATTTGGAGAGTCCACTGGAGGATGAGCATGTGGAGTCTGGCCAGTGGAACAGTGGGGATGACCATAGCCATCTATCCCAATAGCCTCAAGTACACTCTTGCAGAGATGTAACAGCTCTGGGTGACCTCCTGAGCCTGTGCAGTAAGGCACTCTGCCCTATTCTGAGGCAGGAATGCCTTTCCCTGCATTAGGTCTAGAACCGTCCCTATATATTGCAGCACATGGGATGGCACTAGGACCAACTTGGGCAAGTTGACTGTAATGCCCAGGGAGAAAAATAGCTGAAGAGTTCTCTCCAGAGTCTGAAAGAACTGTTCCTCGGACACAGGCATTTAGGAGCCAATCATCCAGGTAGGGGAAAACATACAGTCCCTCCCTTCTGAGAGCTACAGCTACCACTGCCAAGCATTTGGTAAAGACCTGCAGTGCAGAGGACAGGCCAAATAGCAATACTTTAAATTGGTAATGCTCGCCTTGGCAAAGAAACCAGAGGAACCTCCTGTGGGGTGAAAACACTAGGATGTGCAGGTATGCATGCTGCATGTCCAGAGAACACAACTAGTTGCCCTGCTTGAGAAGGGCAGCAGACCTGGCAGAGTTATCATTGTAAACTTTTGTATTGGACATACAGATTGAGGTCCTTGATGTCTAACTCCTCCCTCCCCCTTGTCCCACTGCATACCTGTTTTTCCTCCTGGAAGCTGGGTTTCAGTGGTGTCTCCTCCAGTCCCTGGGCTTCCATCCTGTGAGCTGGGACTCAGTGGATCTCAGGGTTCTTCACTCTTCCCACTAATTTTCACATGGCAGCCCCAACTGCTATCCATCTGATCATTCCTGATTCATTTGGTTCCAGCTGATTACTCCAGTTTTTGCCTCCTAAATGTCGCTACAGTCCTGATGTGACCCGCAGTGGAACATCCCCTCCCTCACCGCGGGTTACTGATGACCACATGGCTGTTCCCTTGATACTGTCTGCCGCTCACTGCAGTGGAAGTCACCCCTCTTTTTTCTTTTTTCATTTACCCCCTTAATCTTCTTCAGTATCCAGTGATATTAGCAATTCAAATTGAGCGATTCAATATGAGCGAGTCAGTTTAAGCGCCTGCAAGGACAGCAACTGCTACAACATAGCGATCATCGGAACAACAAGAGAAAGGGGACAACAACTGCGACTGCAAGGGAGAGTGATGGTAGAAGGGATCACGAGGGAAGGAGGATATGAGCAATAGTTTGGGCAGTCACTGCCAAGCTGGCCGTGTGGTCTAGAGGCAGTGAGCTATGCCTGCGATGTGAGAGGACCTGGGTTTGGACCTGGCTAGGCGTGGGGTCTACTATTTTCTTGTTTTTGTGTGTTGAGCACTTAATTTTTTTTAACTGACATTCCCATTCCCTCGCTATCCTGCATGTGGTCTCCCTCCCGTCCACGGGTTGCCCCCCCCCCCGCATAGCTTCCTCCTGAATATTTCCCTGTGCCCCAGTTGCAGCCCTTCCAAGTTGATTATAATTAGTAGGGAGGGTCGCCCCCATAGAAAAATATTATACATTTTGGCCATAGTATATATGGTGTGGATCATCACTGTTATGATATTCACTGTAGTGCAGATCGCCATTCTCATTTTCAACATTTTGCATTCGCAGATTGTTTCCAGTCACTGTTTCATAGTCGCTCAAATGTTGTGGAACCTCTATGTTCTGGGTGACATCTTTATCATTGTTTTCATCATCTGGGGCAGTAACTGATGGTCCCTGTTAACTTTAGAATCCAGCATTTGCTGGGCTATCTCTATCTCTGCTTCCCCTTTTGAATTTTCAATTGTAACTGCTCTGCCTTGGTTCTCTGTGCTTTTCTATCACTGATTTTGAACTGCTGTCAGTGTAAAACTGCATACTCTTCCCCCCAAATTTGAAAGGTTCTTAATGTAAAACTGCAAATGTACTGTTGGAACTGTATGATAATGTTGGAGCTGTACTGCTTTTTGTCCAGTTTCCCATTAGCAGATTATAAAGATCTGCCACTAGAGGGACATTAGTTCTTTTGTAGCATCCTGTCTTTTCAGTTTTCCTACATCCTTTTATCTACTTGTACTTCTCCCTTACTCTAACAACTGCATCCCCTGCAGGTACACACACTAATCTCCTGCTCACCCAGGTGTGCTGTCTCTGTCCTCACCCTGGGTTTGAACTCCTGATTCTCCACGGCAGAGGCTTACACCCTATCTGTTACACCATTGGAGCAGCCACTTTGGATGTGTAGTTTTTCACTCCTTCTGCCTTTCCTATCCCCTCTTGTCTAAATCACCCCCCCAATACTTTAACCGTCCTAGTTACCTGTCACTAAACTTGATCTCTAATATGAGGTGGGCTATGCTCTGCTGCTGGCAGCTTGGCTGCTAGGCACCCTACTCCTTGTAGAGCTCGGGCTTCCATAGTTACCACTTAGAACAAGCGCCTATCCTGCATTACCCCCTCCCTTCACCCCTGACGCCCCCCATCCCACTGTCAGTATGTGTAGGGCCTTCCACCTCCCCTGCCCTCCCAGTCACTAGCGGGGAACCCTAGGGCTCCATCCTGGGCCCACTCTTATTCTCCCTGTTTATAAACTCTCTCCCCTCTGACTGTCTCACTTGTGATGCCCTATTTTATGCAGATGACCTTGTCCTTGTCACTAATGACAAGGCTCTTGAAAATATAGCCAGGGCTTTATCCAATAACTACTCTGCAGCTGACACCTGGTTCCATTCACACGCTAATTGTTAATGCTAAAAAACTAAATCCATGCTATTTGGATCTAAATCCTTCCCTCTAAGGTCGCCAAGGCTGAGTCCACCCTCTCAGTAGTCTCACTAGATGAAAATGTACTAACTTTCAAATATCTGGGAGTTATCTTGGACCCTTCCCTCTCCTTTTCTGATCATATCTCCTCTGTTATCCACCGTATTAACCAGAAACTTGGTGCAGCTTATCAGATAAAGTAACTCCTGACCAGGGAAGCCCATTTAGCCCTTGCCCAAGGCAACCTGCTACCCTTGATTGACTGCTGTTGCCCTATTTACTCACACACATCCTCAGTCTTGTGTGCATGCCTCTGCTCACATACAACAACATCATCTGTTGTTTGTAGATTTGATTACGGGCTTGGCTGCCTCCTGGACAGCGCCATCAGGCATGGTGAAGCCTCCTCTTATACGACTCTCCTCAAGACCAGAACTCCCTCGAGGTGTCTGCGTTCATCCTTAGTCCCTCCATGGATAACCCAAAAGTCTCCTTGGCTATGGGTAGCAGAGTGCTATCTGTAGCTGCTCCCACTCTGGGGAACAGAATCCCCATGCCCATCTGCTCTCTGAAATCCCATGCCACTTTCAAGACACATCTCAAATCCCGGCTGCTTGACGAGGCCACATGTCGTTGCTAGCTTGGATAACCCTCCCCTCTACCTTTCTGACTTTTCCCTCTTGGGCTGCTTTGGCCTCCCCTGCCCTCTTTCATTTCTTTGGACTCCTGTCTTACATCCCTCACTGCCTGCTTCTTGGACTCTTCCACTTGGCTATTGTCTTGTATGTTGTTTGTTTGTTTGTTTTACATCATGCATTAATTTGCACTAGCCACTTATCCTTAGTAAATAATTGTATAATTAAGCAATAAGGCATGACAGGGTGTGGTATATCATGGGAATGTCACGCCTCAGGTGGTTGGGCATGAGGCCGCAGGCCGAGTCGATCAACCATCCGGTAACGATATCCCATATTCTTCCACCTAAATATTGCTATTATATGAACTGGTTTATCAGTTTTGTTAGGACAAATAATTAAAAAGAAACTTTTCAAATGTTTTAATGCCCTTTTTAAAGTGTTGGAGGAACATATTTTAAGACAAAAGTTCCTGGAGGGCTTTGGGCAGCAGGTGGCGTTGTTGCAAGTGGAGTTCATGTAGGAGTGCAGCTGCAAGCACCAATATGTTGGCAAGGACAGCGATCCTTGTGGTCTGTGATCTGCACCCCTCACCCCCCAAATGATGTTGTTATTATTGCAAGCCTGGAGTAAAGGAAAGCTGTGATGATTCATTTTTAATGGAGAAGGTGAGGTTAATAAAGAAGCTTTTTGTAATTGGGAGGGCATTGTGATACCGGGAATGTTTTCTCCCTGTGAGAGGCCGTTAATGAGCTGCATGGTGGCATTACAGTATTTCTTTGTTGGGAGTGAGTGCTTTTGTGAATACTGCAGTCGGCAGTCGCCCGTTGTGTTGCTGTTGCCATGGTGTTGGACACGCTGGTTTTGAAAGTATTGCGTCCAGAGGCTTGCGTTGTGCTGAATTCTGTCATGTGTGTGCTGGTGGCAGTTCATTTTTTTTTTTAAATAGCGGCCGACTAGAAGTCTGACTGTGGGAGATGAAGAACACTGCGCAGCCAATGAGGAGGCTGGTGACCGGAGGTTTTCTGAAGCCATAATGATGTAGCCCGATATCATCACGGCTTCAAAAACCTCTTGGCTAAACAGCTTCATGTATTTACGATCCCCAGTTCATAATAATTGTTGCTTATCATGATGTACTGTTTGTTTTTTTCAGTCTCTCATTAATTTTATTTTACTTTCCTATGTCACTTTCTTTGCTCACCAATGATGTCTATATATTCACTTTGTTCACCAATAATGTCTGTATATCCACATGGCTTGTACTCATTGTGTAACTTGTCACTACCTCTGTGACTGACGCCTGTGTGGCCCAGGTCATGCCTGAAAACAGTCCCCTGGATCAGTGCACTTACCCAGTTACCAAAGACTTACATACATAAATAAACTATATCAATCTCATATGTAGAATATTATAAACAGTAGGTTATTGCTGCCACCAAGCACTCAGCATCACTACATCAGATGTTTTGGGGTTTGCCCTTACTGTTTCTGCTCATTCTATTCTGACTGTGGTCTATGTATTAAAAAAATTAGCCTGTTGACAAACCCCAAGAATATGGAGTTAACTAGACAGGAATAGAAATAGGAGAGTTTGCTGTAGACTGGGGAGAGTTGCTTGTTTTTAATGTGTCTTTTACACCATGGAAAGGCTCATAATCTGGTTTCTGAGCACAATGAAGGTTGGTCGATGCCATAAGGTTCCCACCAGCTACAGTCTTGTGTACAGTGGCAGTCAATTCTGGCAGCCATTTTGAAACTTCAGAAAAAAGGGGGTCTGTGTTTGCTTGGAGGTCTGCCTTATATTCCTTTCCCTCTGCATAACTTGGGATGCACAGTACCAGTTTCGTTTGTATGTTATGTTAATTCACCCTGTCTGTGACAACCTTGGCAGCTTGTGACTAAAGTTGGGTAAAGCAAGGGGAATTTGTGAGGAAACAACATGCATTTGGTGAAAGCAAGGCAGGGATTTTTTCTTCCCTGATTCATCTTCCAAAAGTGATTACAAAGCTGCAGAGGGACTGGTCTCTTATCTGGTCTACCCAAATGTTTCTGCATGTTGGGACAGTTCAATATTGGCATTGCTTTAATGCCTCCAGTATCTACAGTGTATAACAGATGTGTATTCTGGGGCCTTACTATATTCATACCCTGAGTTTTATGCTTGGGAATATATGACATAGCTTAAATAAAAATATTTTATGCCCCTATTTATGGACATCAGTGCCATGGAGTGCAGCATTTGGACACCTCTCCATTACGGTACACTGTGGGTGCTAAGAAGGGTAGGGAGAGCCCATTAAAAAGTAGGTTTGGGTCCTTGTTGTCCAGTATGTAAAAGGGAAGACATTCCTGTGGCCACTTGGATGACTGTTCAACCTCGGAGGGCATACACTTGTTAATACGGAACTGATCCAGTGACACATCTGGGGGTTAGGCTAGGGTTTTCTTCACTTGCTGGTCACTTCAATTTACTGATAATGTTTTTCCTGCAGTTCTTCTAGTAGCTCACTCGCTCCCAGCTCCACAGAGGAGCAAGCCGCTGGATCGGACCTGCGACTTTCAGGCTCAGTCAGTACACACACACACACACACACACACACTTGCTCCCAACTCCACAGAGGAGCAAGCGCTGGATCGGAGCCTGCAACTTTCAGGCTCAGCCAGTAACACACGAACGCATGCACGACGCACACACACACACTCGCCTCCCAACTCCACAGAGGAGCAAGCAGCTGGATCAGAGCCTGTAACTTTCAGGCTCAGTCAGTAACACACGTGCACACACACATGCACACACACACACACACACACATATACTCGCTCCCAACTCCACAGAGGAGCAAGCCACTGGATCGGAGCCTGCAACTTTCAGGTACAGGCTCAAGCACAGCTACCACTGGAGGAAGAAAAGGACATTTGCTGGGGGGGGGTGTTGGAATTGTGTACAATTGTATTTCAAGTTGCTTACAGTACTTAGTTAATTTAAGGGCATTTACAACTACACTCGGCTGATGCAAGTAGATAGTTCTTTCTGTGCTGCATTGTCCTACCTGTGACTGACTGTCTGCTGCTATTTCTGATGTTACTTTAATAGTGTTATGGTCGCTGACTGAGTAGTGTGATTTCTACTTTTATTGGGTGCCTAATTCGAATTGTAGCTGGCTTACCTGGCATTTTAATTTTACTGCTCCCATTTTCTTTTATTGCCTTTCCAGTCTGGTGCATGTGCAGGCTGACCTCTTGCTTGTTTGTCTCTTTCCCACCCTGGCTCTAATTCCCTTTGTCCTCTCTCCCTTTAGGCTCAGTCAGTAACCCTCTTCCTCCCTCCTCCACAGAGAAGCAAGCCACTGGATTGGAGCCTGCAACTTTCAGGTACAGGCTCAAGCACAGCTATCACCATTTGTTAAGGGGGGTGTTGGCTCATCGACGCTATGCATCGACTGCCCTCAGTCACCCAAAGGCACCCCTAGTTAAATAGGTCACTGCAGGTCACATGACTATTGCATGACCTCTTTCTGTTGTGATCTAAGTCCCCTTTCTCTCATTTGTTTTTCATCACATCTGGCCACCAGGGGTCAATGACGAGCTCTGTGCTCTCTCCCCTCTCCCTGCTTTCTGCCTTTACCTTTCCATTTCCTTCCTGCCTCTCTCTCTGCCCTTCCTGCTACTTTCTACTGACAGCTGCCCTACTTTCTCAGACTCTTCTTCACTGGGCTTTGAACCCTGGACCTCTTATTCTGATGGCGGCAACCCTACCACTGTACTTTTTTATCCCCTAAATTTTGTCTTCATCCTCTTGTTTATTAAACCATATGGCTGCATTTTCTAAAGGACACCTGGTTAGCTTTCTCCCTACTGGGACTAGCTCTCCAATATGGCACTTCCTTGCCCACCACTGGCACACCCAACCACCTCGATCATCTTACCATGAAGCCTGCCATCCTACCCCTATTGGTGGCCTCTCTTGCAGACTTGCTTCTTCTTACAGACATCTCCACCACCATACTATCCCATGATCAGGCTGACCAACTTCATCTCACAGAGATTAGCCCTCATCTCTGTCCCCACCCCCTTCTATATAGTTGGGAACCTACCCCTCTGGGGAACTTTACACCTGCTTTCTTCTCCAATCCTGAGCATCACCAGCTAGCCTCCTTGTGGCTATCACCCTCCTTATCACAAATCATCCCTCGCACACTGAGTACCTACATCTTCCTACTCTCTTTGCTCCTATTAGCAGGTGACATTGAGTTAAACCCTAGCCCCGTGCAAACTACGCTCACCACTACAGACCCTATATGGGTTAACCCCTCAGGGCTAAGGATCGCCCATAGGAATGTCCACAGCCTCCTGCCATTTTTCCGATATGAAGCCTGGGTCTCCCTTTACAAACCACAGGTCCTTTGCCTCACTGAAACATGACTGAAGCCTCAGCATCCAGACTCTATGTTCCAGCTAGGTATATATTCTCTCATGTGCAAAAACAGACCTGGTAAAAGAAAGGGTGGCGGCGCTGCCATATTTATTCAGGAGTCACTCACTGCTACACTTGCCCTATGCTCAGACAGCACCTCCACTTGTGACTGGCTTATCTCTGAAGTCACCCCGGGATCAACTAAAAAATATATTTGGGCTGCTGCTACAATCCCCCTGATGGGGATGTAGCTGGCCTTCACCATCTATTCACGGGCTTTGTCTCTCTCCCCTCCCAGGTATTCCCTTCTTCTAGGTAACTACAACCTGAACTGGCTCAGCATGCATGAATCTAACTATGCAAATGTCCTAAAACAGCATAATCTGATGCAAATTATTAACCTCCCTACCCGCCACAATTCTCGTGACCTCCAACAATTTTCTTCTTGACTGGGTGATCACCAACAGCAGTGAAAGGATCACTCTCATGGTACTCTGTCTGACTGCCTAAGTGACCACTCCCTACCTACACTGTTTGGTCCTCAAAGGCCTCCTGTTCTTCCCCCAAACATATAACCACCCATAACTTCAACCACCCGACACCTCCTGCCTCCTTGAGAACATCAGGACCATAAGGTGGCAGGACCTGTATGCCTTATCCAATGTGTTAGAAGCTACCAACCATTTCACCAATGTTCTCCTGCCCATCCAGGATCACCACTTCCCTCTCACCACTCAGCATGTCAGAGGCAGCTCTACGTGTTGGATGACTAAAGAGCTCCTGACCCTCATGAAGCAGAGAAGAAAGTGGCTGCTCATAAACTGGCCCTCATCCCGGCCTTATGGAACGAGTACAGATACTTTCATTATAAATGCAAGTCCACCACTAGATCCTTAAAACATGAGTACACCCTTAGACTACAGTGAGAAAATGTAGGCAACACCAGAAAATTCTGGGATTCCATTGGCTTTCTCCTGAACCCTAACTCACAAGCACCAACTTACACCTGAGCTCCTCCTCAGGGCTGCTGACTGATCCCTCAGCAGTAGCAGAAGCTCTAAATACCAAATTCTCTGACCTATTGGCCTCCTATGCAAGTCTCCCACCTAACTTCCTAAGCGCATGCCACTCACTCTACCCCCACTCCCTCTATGGTAGACCCCCACCACAAACTCTGCAGACCCCCCCAACCCCCTTTCTACTTCAGGACCATATCCCTAAGAATACCTATAAACTTCTAAAATGCTGCCAAACCAGGTAGCCCTGGCTCTGATGGCCTCTCCCAGTCTAAAACTCATCTCCCTTGATAGCAAAGTCACTTACCTTTATTTTTAACTTTACCCTGACCTCATCCACTATGCCACGACTCCTGGAAGTCTGCCAGAATAGTCTCCATTTTCAAGTCCGCATCCCCACTTCTCAGACAATTACCAGCCCATATTGCTTCTCCCCACCTAAGCAAGCTCCTTGAGAGGATCATACACAGCCAACTAACACTACATCTCCAACCACAATCTCCTGTGCACGCCAACAGCATGACTCCATAAGCATTATAGCACTACCACAGCCCTTGCCCTTTCACTGACCATATCCTTCCAACATGAACCGTGGACTCACCACTGGTACTAGACTTTGTTGACTTATCGAAGGCCTTGATATGGTTAATCACTCTCTCCTCATCTCCAAGCTATCTGCACTGGGCTGCTCCAGTAAGACCACAGAAACCACAGACTGCTTTCATAGCTACCTCTGGACACTTCCAGTCAGTCTGCATTGGCTCCAGAACCTCCTCGATTTCCTATTACTAAAGGAATCCATAAGTTCTCCATCTTAGGCCCCTTACTCTTCTCTATATTTGTAAACTCCTCCCCACTGATAGCCTCACCTGTAGCTCGCTGCTCTATGTGATGATCTGGTAATTTTTCAGTGACAAATCCTCCCCGCTTATCCTCCATCTTGTCAATGAACTATTGTGCAGCCTCAAACTGGTTCTCATCCAACCTCCTACTGATCAATGCAAAAAGGTAATGTCGTTTGGTTCAAAACCATACCTAGCTAAGACCTTACATGCCAATGATACACTCCTTGTTAATTCCCAAGATGGAACTGTCCTTGAAAATGTCACCTCTTTCAAGTACCTGGGTGTGCTGCTAGACTCTTCCCTATCTTTTAATGATCACTTGATCATATAGTCCACAAGGTAAATCAGAAATTTGGGGCTGCCTATCACCTAAAACCATATCTCACCGCAGAGGCCTGCCTGGCTATAGTCACAGGAAATCTGTTCCCCATTTTTGAGTATTACTCCTCTGTCTAGTCCAGGACTTCTGCCACCCTTCAGTCAAGACTCTCGGTAGCGTACAACAATGCTTGCCCTGGCTGCTCCATTTTCTACTCACCATTGTGACCTCTACCACTCCCTTTGCTGGCTCTCTTTGCAAGGACATTTTGACTACTCCTTTGGCTGTATTGTGGATACCTCCCTCAGAAGTGGCACTATTGCCCCTCCTGGCAATCTCTTCACCTTTAGGGCCCCTACTAGGAACCTCGGCTCCTCCTCTGCTCCCTTCCTTCAGGTACCAAAGGCCACCACCAGCATCGGTGGCAAAGCTCTCTCTATAATGGACCCCACCATGTGGAATTGTCTACCCTCTACTCTTCACTCATCTGATCCCACTTCACTTTCAAGCACAGCCTCAAAGCCTGGCTAATTGACAAATACAACTATACCTACTCTACTTGCTAGCATCTCCACTTCAACCCCACTGCTGCTTTTTTCACCTCTCCTTCCTACCTTCCCTTAGCTTCTCAGGATCTCAGCTTTCTCAGGATTCCTCTGCTATCACATTTTCAGCCCTTCCTTACCTCTACTGTTTTAAATAGTGCAAATACAGTACCATCTGTTGTACATTTTTCCCTTTCCCTCAGCCCTCGTTGTTTCTTCCTGGTGTACTGTACCCTTTGTTTACCTCCCAGTGTATTGATCCTGACTTCAGGTACTGTTATTGATATCGGGCACTGTTATGGATACTAATTGTTACCTCCTATTCATGTATTTGATATGCTTTATTTATGATAACCTTTATTTTTTGAATGTGAATGCTCTGTACCATGCTCAACTTGTAAGAAGTTTCTCTTTTGCCTTCTAGTTGTAAAATTTCCCTCCCACCTGGAACCTTTTTCTTACTTGTATTGTACTTACCTTACTGTGCCACCATGGCCCGGGTCGTGCCTGAAAACAGTCTTCAGGATCAGTGCACTTACCCTGTTACTAAAGACTAAATAAATAAATTAATAGATTACACTTCTGCCTGGTCTCGCTTTGCCCGTAGTGTAATTAAGCTGCAGTCATGTCTGCCAACATTAATTCTAAGGCACAGGGTGGTTGGACTCCCCTGGCATCCCCAGACATGAGAACTAGAAGTCAGAATCAAACTTTTGTAAAGGCGAGCTTGGGGTGGGGGATCCAATTGGATGCAGACCAAACTGGAGTCTAGGTTATAGGTCTCAGTGGTCAGTGGCCATGAAGGCACTGATGGCAGTGGCTTTGGGAATACAGCATAGATCCTGGGTGTGAAGTCAGAGTATTTGGGTAGTTTGGACAGGTGACACCCATCTACTCAGCTTCTGGAATCAGTGGTGCAAGACACAAGGGGTAAGAAAAGGCAAAATCCAGGCCAATGAAGTACCAGGCACATATGCCATTGGACAGAATGCAGCAGGACATGGCTCCAGTGATCCAGTGAAAGGATGCAGCAAGAGCAAAGACATGACCATAAGAAGGATGAAAGACACTGCCACAGAGGTGCATGGGGACTGCTATGTCAATGGGTTAAAGCAGCTAACAGATGGTGAGTATTCCAGTGAAGACACTGAGGCAGCTATATGGTTTGAGCAAGAGGCTGCTTCCCATGTGTCAGAGAAGGAATAATTTCCATGGTGGAGGGGTTTATGCCCACTTCAGTGAGTTGGAACCACCTTGACCAGTGTGCTGGACCCAGATACATATGGGCAGCTTGCCTGCAGTGGGGTAGATTGGCTTGTGGAGGGTGCCAAGTACAAGGGCATTGATAAATGAAACAGCAAAACAAGTGATAGTAGGGGGATCATAACTGGCCACAGGTCCACCAGAAGGGGAAGAGGCAGCACAATCCCCCACATCAGGGCAGGAGTGACTTGAGGTTTGTGCTCCCACCAACATGACAGGAGTTGAAGGTTCATCGGTTCACATAGCAGGATTCCACCCATCCCCAGAGACCAGACACAAGCCACACATGGCTGGGCCCTCACAGCACCAGAGAGTCCAGAGATGCCACAGTGGGTTGGCTTTCCATGGGGGCCCACACAGAACCCATAGACACAGATGTGGATGGGTTTTCTGGGTGGAGTTGGTGTCCCACAGAATACCCAGGGTCCATTCAGTAATGCATGGTCCCCCTCGTTGATGCCCCAATTCTTTTATTCTAAAGCAGGGCAAAACAGGTTACTGCAACAGGCCCTGAATCTCCCCCCAATCATCATCAGTAGTGGGATCTTTGCAACTTGGTGACCAGATTGCCCAAGTGGTGGTGGTACAGGTTTGGACGGGGTCAGCTACTACCACAAACCCACCAGTGGCTCAGGCACCAGAAGCCTGTTAAAGTGGCACCTGGAGCACAGACTGTGCCTGGGTCAGAGTCCCTCAGACTTGTCTACTACCACAGTGCTAGGAGACAGTGGGAGCAGCTGTATCTGGATAGCTACCTGTGACCCCTCACATGGACACAATGACAGCACCCCAGACAGTCCTCTCTGGGGCTGTGGAGGGGCAGGGATCAGCACCAGGGACTGCAGCCAGGACCAGGCAGTGGGGCAGGTGACAGTAGAACAGCATAGTCAAAAATGGGCATACAAAGGGGTGACTGACCCACTGGGTAATCACCTGTCTGATGCCAACAGGGAAAAGATATGGAGGGAGAAGTACATTGATATGTTTTCCCTTCTTCACCAGGAGCTGCCAAATGAGTATGAGAAACAGAAGGGGAGAGTGGACAGACATAGGAGTCCCAAGGTGCTATGCACTTTTGAGGAATTAGTCTACATACTTTGATACTTTCATGTCTGTCTGGGGATGAAGCACTGCGAGAAGTTAGTGTCATTGCTTAAGTATTGTGATACCACCAAGTCTGCACACTTGTCTTTTGAGGGGTATGCCTGGCTAAAGTATGATGAACTATTTGGCTTAAACTAGTGCAAGCAGCCAAACTTAAAATGGCAGAATATGCACACAGATCTATGGTACCGTTACCTGACAAAGGGGAAACCCAGCGTCATACTGTATATGGACAGCAGGCATGTGATAGCCAGGCAAGGTATGGTAGACACAGAGAAGATGAAAATGAAGCCATAATGGAGTATGTTATGATTACAGTCTTGAACAGTGTTTTCATGCCACTGCTAGTTTAGCCATGCTGTGAAGAACTGCAGCAGAGAACACAAGGCCAGCAATTGTAAAAGACCAGGGAGACAAGCACCAGGGTGCATAAGGTTGTTCTGCAGACAGAAAAAAGCAGGACACCAGGAAATCTGGCTAAAACACCAGTAAAATTGGGCAGTTTACTTCCATGACTCTCCTGATACCCAAACAAGCAAGCTGCTCACCATTTGATTAATGGTGTCACACAGGTTTGGAATTCCATACAAAAGGCCCAGGGAGGCCATAACAGCAAGGAATATGGAATCTGCACAAGTACTCCCACAGGCACTTGCTTCCAAAATACAGAAGGAGGTGGAGGCCAGCTGGGTAGTTAGCCCATTTCACCACCTGCCTCTGGAGTCTTTGAGCATATCCCCACTGGGAATAGTCCCAAAGAAGACCCTGGGCAAGTACCACCTCATACACTATCTATCTTACCCAAAGGGCAAGTAATTTCCCCTGAAGATAGTATGGTCAGGTATGTGTCTTTTGGCACTGAAGTTGAGCTGGTGCAGAGCCTTTGCCCCGGAATGTTGATGTTGAAGAGTGATACAAAATTTGCCTTTCACCTTCTTCTGGTCCTACTGAGAGACTTTGACCTGTTGGGATTAATTTTCCAGGGAAAGTAGTATGACAAGGCATGCCAATGGGCTGCTCATTCAACTGTGCCACTTTCAAGATCATTGTTTCCTTCCTGGAATGGGCTTTCAGGGCATTCACCGGCAACTACTGTACCACATGGCACATTACCCGGCTGATTTTTTGTTTGTCAGACCTGCGTAAGCAACCAGTTGCCACACCATATTCAAGGTTTTTTCACCCTGATGGTACAGTTTGGGGTTCCCCAAGTGCTGGAAAAAATGGAGATCCAATCACAAGACTTTTTTTGGAACTAAACTGGATTCCACACACACGGTTTCCCACCTGTTGAATGAGAAGGTGTCTACCTTAAAATGGCTGTTGAATCAAACAATGGAAGCAAGGAAGGTGATATTGGTGCAACTCAAATCACTGATAGGCCACCTGAACTTCATCTGCAGGGCTATCATGCTGAGGAGACCATTTCTGAGGTGGTTGGCGGGGCAACAGCTGGGCCCATACAACCTTATCATCACATTAGGGTAACACTAGGGAAGAAAGGTGATTTATGGGTATGGGACACCTGTTTACGGGATTTCAATGGGGTGACCATATGGCAGGACAAGAGATGGGAACACAGAGAGCTGAAGCTGCTCACTGATGCCTCAGGGGGCTAAGGTTTTGGCACCTTTTTTCAGGGATCTTGATTTGCAGACCAGTGGATCTTGGATTGGGCCAAGGGGGGACTTACAAAACGCATCACTCTCCTGGAATTATTTCCTATCATGGTAGATGTATGGGTATACAGGGACAGGTTGATGAACCAGTGTGCGTTATTCAACGCCGATAATCTGGAGGTCACAGCCATCATCAACTCCCAGACCTCTAGATCAGATGATTTCATGTGCATACTGCATGTCTTCATCCTGTGCTGCCTGCAACACAAAATAACTGTCAGGACATGTCACTCCCCATGTAGGATGAATGTGATTGCTGGCACCTTGTTTTGATCTCACCTTTTTTTTTGTAAATCTTTTTCCCCTCCTGGTCACCAGTCCATGGGACTCTCTCAGACATCACCTGGTGGAATCTCCCACCTGGCCTGAAACCCACCCTGGATCCCCTCCCAGAGCTCCACATCCACAGGTCTAGAATTCTGATTGGATGCCAATCAGATTTTGTTTCTGAAATCCATTCCCAAAATTCAAATTTTATTGTTTATATTTGAATTTGAAGTACTCAGGTTATGTTGGATTTGGAATTAGAAAAATTCAAAAATTCCAAAATGGGCTGGGATCAAATTTAGTTATCTGATCACCCCTACTACAAGTAAACCTTGCACTCATTAACAGATATAATGAAACAGAGAATACAAAAAGTAATATGGTCAATCAGAAAACAATCACTTGTCCAAAAAATTAATATTTTCCTAAGTCAAACAACTGCATGCCTTTCATCCCACCAGATTAAAAACATAAGTAACACATTAAACGCAATCACATTATAATGTATGGTAGAACGTTATTATGTTGTGATTTTCATCTTTTCCCCTTGTTGTTATGCTATCAATGTGACGTAATTAAGTTGTTAACCCATCGATGCTGTGTCACATCGATAGGTTAACAATAGGGATCGCTTAGCACATGTGCCACTACAAGACTGAGCCTTCCAGAAACGGTTGCAGCGGTGAAAACATAACCCGGAATGGCTGTGGTGGTGCCTAAATGTAAACAGTAAGGAGCTTGTTTAATTTTCAAAATTGAGATGTATGGCCATACACTATAAAATATAATGTATGGTCATACATCAGCAACCAGTTTGAAAAACCGGCTTCAGGTTGCCATGGCGACATAAACCTCTCGAGCTTCGCTCTTGAGGTTTACATGGTCACCATGGCAACCTCTCGCCGGTTAACAAACCGGTTACCGATGCATGCCCATACATTATCCTCTAGATTAACATCTACAGTGCATTGCAAAACCCCCAAACAGTCACACTACAAAACAGTGAAGGTTCAGTAAGAAGTAGTGAAGCAACCAGGCTTCAGTAAGCTCTGCCCAACATCATTATAACTTAAAAGGAAGACTGATTACATGGCAGCAATAGGCAAAGACAGCT
Source organism: Neoceratodus forsteri (assembly GCA_016271365.2). Taxonomy (NCBI): domain Eukaryota; kingdom Metazoa; phylum Chordata; order Ceratodontiformes; family Ceratodontidae; genus Neoceratodus; species Neoceratodus forsteri. The sequence continues at coordinate 1,687,140,988 of CM057450.1, read as the reverse complement.
GGGTTTAGGCTGGGTTCCTTGAGCAAGGGTCTCATCATTGCATTTTTCTTGTAGTGGCAGGATTCTGCCCTCCCTTCATGAAGCCATGGTTACCCTAAGTAATATAAGGGCACAGTGGACTCCAGACATGGACCATTCAGCCCTCTATGCCATGGATAGTGGCCCAAACAGCAAAGGGTTTGTTTACGAGCTTGGTACTGGGATTTGGGAATTATTTCATAATGCTCCCACAATGATGGAAGATTAGACCCAGCTAGGCTCTGAGTCTTTTTTGCAATGTTCTAAACAGTGAAGAGAATGCTATTACAAATCCTCCTGACCTTGTCTGTGAAGAATGATAGTACTTTCACATATCTGTCAGTGAAAGCCTAGCAAACTAGGTGTAGACAGTTCCAGTTTACTGTAGCGCACTGCCTACAGTCTAAAACTAAAAAGACAAATGTGGCCCTCCTTGATGGAATACCACTAGTATCTTCCAATGTTATATTCAGCATTGTCTACCTCCATGGAGCAGCTGGACACCAGCTATTTTGATGCAGTCAAGTGCATGGACCTATTAAAAATTAAATAATGATGTTTACCAAAGTTTATTGATGCATGAGAACTCAATTGGCAGGACACCTGACCACATGTTTCAATTTTTTTTTTAAATTAAGCTCCTAGCAATAACACTTCCAAGTTCATTCTTTTCAAAGAAAATATGCTTCAAATGAGCTAACTTTGGAAATGATAGGGCTATGAAGTTTTTTTTTTTAAACAAAGCTTTGGTGTCAAGTCGACATGGATATATCCTTCTGCTAGTTTCCATGCACTGATATGGGGTTAACACATGACAAGCTGTGCAGTTCAGGGGGATATTACATAATCCAGGGTATTTAATTTGAATGCACACTGCTGGTGCTATGAAGGCCAGAGACATTAGCCGAGTGCCTTTGAACCCTGTGCATTCAATACCTGAGAATGCATTTATCTCTCTGTGGGAAGCACGGTGTCATGGTGACACCACAATCCTGATACCCGCACAGCGACAGCCAGAATCCCGACCACTGCAAGAGCAACCCACCACAGCAGCCATCATGCTCCCCACAGCAGCAGCACCACCGTGGCAACTGTGAACCATGCACCTGGCCCCTGCCCAACCATGTTGCTCTGTGGGAACTGCATGGGCGCCCTGTGTCTGCTGCCCTCGGGTGTCCCCAGTCCTGGCATTGCTGCCATGCTGCAAACTTGCTGACCCTGTGGTGCCTACCGGTGCCCCCACCCTTGTCCTGCAGTGTCGCTCCACTGTCCATCAGATCTGATGTGGTGGGGAGCGTGCTGACCGGTCCAGTGCTGTAGCCCCGGTGTCATGGGCTGTCTGTGCCAGTGCATCCTGTCTGCTGTGCGCCTCGCAGTCCAACGGTGTGTCTGGTGTGGCTGCTGTGTTGGGATCGTGGTGGTTGGTGCGGGGTGCATCAGGTTCAGCTGCGGTGGTATGCGGGTGTCACTGTGGGGGCTGTTGGCATTAACGCCGTCACCATACAGTGGTGCTTCCCTCTCTGTGGTGCATAGCCTGTAAGTGTGGTAACCTCACAGTAAATAGTTTTCTTGTAATGAAAATAAAATGTTTATTTTGAAATGGCATAACACTGTAATTCGAACATTTTATCATGGGAAGAGCTTTTGGTAGGTGGGATTTAATGGGCGGACACAAGCTTTCAGTAAGGAACTGCAGCAATTTCCACCTGTGCTTTCTATCGGAAATTTCAGAATTTTCATTGTTTTCCAGCTCTGCCTTTCAAAGTAGGAGCTGCTGCTGCTGCAGTGTCCATTTCTGGGTTTGATGTAGAATTTACAGCATTTCCAGCTCCTTCTGTGGTTTCCAGCTCTGGTGTAGTACGAGAGGTGGATTATAGGCCAGAGTCAGGTATTGTACTGCTGTTTTTCAGCAGTTTGGTTAGTTTCAGATTCTGTTGGAGTTGCTTTTTCATTTTTAGTTGTATTGGTAGTTTCTGTATGTACTGGAACAGCAGCTTTTGGGGATTCATTTAGTTGCCCAGACATCCAAATCTGTGTCCCAGTTTGAAGTATATGTTTCACATGTTTTAAATGCTGTATGCTAAAGTGTGACTGTGCATTACATGTTTTAACGCACACTTTTACTGATACAGCAGTTGTGAAGCTTGAGTGTCCATTATATGTGTTAAAGCACAGTTACTTGTGGTTTATTGGACATTAAACAATGGTCATAGTGTACAGCTGGACCAATGAGGAGACTGGATTTTAACAGTTCTCTCTGAACCATTTTATGATACAAGTTAATATACTGTACAACAGTATAAGGTTAACACACAACAGGATGTGCAGTGCGGGGGAACAATGCACAATCCAGGGATTGAATGTGCACTCCTGGTGCTAATAAAGTATGAAGCATTATCGGAGTGCCTTTGCATCCTGGAGTGTACATTCAGTCCCTGGACATCAGCAGGGCCATGCCAATGACATAGAGTCCCCCTGCAAAATATTCAGTGGGGTCCTACCTCCCGACCAATATGCATAAATTAACCATTAGTACATATAAATAATTATTTATAGCATAAGTTCTTTTGTTTCACTCCTGCTGAGCATCCATAGTTTGTCCATGCTGCTTTCCTTCCCCCTTGCTGGCATCGCGATTAAGAAACTGAACATTGTGCCTGGACTCTGCTCCTCCTGGTGACACTGGCACCATGATCCAATGTTTTGAGAACGTTTTAATTGACATGGCAGAACACTTTGTATATATTTGTTCAGGGGTGGACTCCAGCTTTGACTCAGGAACTGCAGGGCTTTTCAGCTCTACTTTTGAGGTAGAGCTGTTTTTGGGATTGATTCGGTGGCCTTCAGATATGAATTTGTGTCTGTGGTATTTTGGCTGACTGACCTGCCACATTGGGCACTTTGTTTACAAGCCCTTTCGGGCTGACTGACTGGCCGTGAGAGGCTTTTTGTTTTAAATGCCTATTTAGACTGACCTACAAGCTGCAGTGAGTACTTTAAAAAAAGCCTATTTGGGATAACTAACTTGCTGTGGAGGGCACTATGTTTAAACTGTTGGAATAGCCTGTTTGGCCGATTGAAACACAGTGGCAGCCAGTTTATTTAAAAAGTGTATTCAGGCTAAATGACCAAGTGAGGTGAGTACTGTACTTTGTTTAAACTGTTTCAAAAGCCCATTCCTAGTGACTGACCTGTTATGATAGGTATGTTGTTTACATTGCAGAGGTGGGCATGGATCTGGTGGCCCTAACAGAATCATGGTGCACCAACAACCACAGCTAGGATGTGGCCATTCTGTGTTACACCATGTTTCACAAGGATAGGGCAGGAAGGAAAGGTGGGGTTGTTTTACATGTCAGGGAAGGCATAAAGGCCGTGGAGATACAAGGGCACAAAGGGGATAAGAAGGACTGGAGGTTCTTTGGGGGTTGGCTTAGAGAAAGGGTCCAGGACCTTTATTCTTGTGGGGTGGTGTACAGAAAACCATCACAGAGGGAGGAATTAGACAGGGTTTGGGGGAGGCCACTTGCATAATAGCAAGCAAAGGGGAGGTACTGATTATGGGGGACTTGAATCTACTGAATATAGACTAGAGTATTCTGGCTGCAGCTACAACTAGAAAAGGGCCATCCTAGACTCCCAGCAAGGGTCATTTCTTAGGCAGCTAGTTACAGGTCCCACTAGAGACAGGCAGTGCCACAGCTGGTATTTACAATCAGGGATAGCATTGCAGATATCACAGTGGGTAGTCCCCTTGGTACAAATGACCATTGCACAGTGTGGTTTGGCATATGGATTAGACAGGAGAAAAACACGCTAGGATGCGGGTCCTGGACTTCAGGGGGCAGCTTTTAAGGAAACAGGAGATTGCCTTAGTAAACAAATTGAAGGGGGGATGGCCGGGGGGAGTGGAAGCACAATGGAAAAGGATACAGGAGGTAATAACTAAGGCAACAGCAAGTTGTTTGAAGTAAATAAGCAAAGGTAAGAGGTGGAAGAGGCCACTGTGGCTCTCAGAGGAGGTGGCTAAGGCAGTAAAGGAGAAAAAAACTGTTTTTAGGAAGTACAAGGAGACCCAAGCAGAGGGGGATAGGGAGGAATATCTAGATTTAAAAAGGGTGGCAGGAAGGAGGGTGATGGTAGCAAAGGCTCAAACAGAGAAGAGGATCGCCTAGAAGGTCAAAAAAGGGTATAAGACCTTCTTCAGGTATGGGAGTGAAAAGATAAAGTAAGGGGTGGGACAGTGAGGATCGGGAGAGCAGGGGAGGGAATGTGCAGAGGAAGAAAAAGATAACACGAGTACTTCTCCTCGGTCTTTAAAGTGAAGAGGAGGGGATGGACTGACATGCATCAGCAGGTATTGGGGGGAGGGGTGATTGGACAAAAGTCCGTTTTTGGAAGAGAGATGCCGCCGGGGCTTGGAAGCCCTAAAGGCAAACAATGCAATGGCGCCATACGGGATCCACCCAAAAGTTCTAAAAGAACTGAGCATGGTGCTCGCCACCCCTCTGGCAGCACTATTCAGTACCTCACTGGAGATGGGTGTAGTTCCAGAGGACTGAAGAAGGGGCCATGTGGTCTCTCTGTGCAAGAGCAGCAGCAGGAAAGAAGCTAGCAAATATAGAGTAGTCAGTCTCACATCAGGGGTGGGGAAATTAATGGAGTTTCTGCTGAAGGAGAGACTGATGGAGTACCTGGAGGAAAATGGACTGCAGGACCACTAGCAGCATGTCTTCACAGGGGTGAGGTCATGTCAAACGAATCACATAGATTTCTTTGACTGAGTAACTAGGGAGGTGGATCAGAGAAGGGCAGTGGATGTGGCCTATCTGGACTTCAGTAAGGCCTTTGACACTGTACCACACAGGAGGCTGATACAGAAACTTAGCAACATGGGGGTGGGGAGAAGGTGGTAAGCTGGGTATTTAACTGGTTAAAGATAGGAGGTACAGGGTGGTGGTAAAAGGTAGCCACTGGGAGAATGGGAGTGTGACCAGTGGAGTACCACAGGATTGGTACTGGAGCCTGTCCTCTTCAATGTCTTCATAAGTGGAGGGGGAGGGGACGGACCGACATCCATCAGCAGGTATTGGGGGAGGGGGGATTGGACAAAAGCCCATTTTTGAAAGTGAGATGCCACTAGGGATTGGAAGCCCTAAAGGCAAACAAGGCAATGGCGCCAGACAGGGTAAGTACTTACGGTCACCAAACAAGGGGTCCTGCCCCTGCAGGGTTCTCAGCATCCTGAAGGGTATAGTTCTCAGCCTTCCTCTCTTCCCCTCCTTCCTCCCCTCCCTTCCCTTTCCTTCTTCCCCCTTCCCCTTCTGCTCCTCCACTTGTGTTATAATCTGCCTTATTTAGGTTTAAATTTAGCATTTACTAATCCCAATGCTCAACCTGCTACTCCAAGCACTACAAAGGTGTTTTCCATCTTCTAACTTATACCTTACCAAATTAACTGTTCTTGTTTTACTATTATGTAATGTTATATCTGCATATTGCTCTGTTTACCTCAACTTATCACATCCTATCTTCCTGGCTTTAGCTTAGTTATTTATTTCACTCTAATTATACCACACTGACTGTTGTCGTGGTTTGAAATGTGCTGCACTGTATTTGTACCACACTTTATGTATTTGTATTGCACTTATATTGATATGTTTTTGCTTGCCCTCTCCACTCTTATCCCCCAACCTCCAGGATGCTTCTGGAAATGAGCTGCTTACAGCTCATGTGGTGAAACCTTTTCAAATAAATAAAAATAGGTGACATTCTGGATGTCTATTTTCAGATGACGCAAAATTCTACAAAAAGGATGGACACCCAGGAGGGGATGGAGAGTATGCAAAGGGATCTGGGGAAACTAGAGGAGTTGTCTAGGGGGTGGCAGCTCAGTTTCAAGTCATGCACCTGAGATGGGTAAATCTGGGGGCTGTGTATAAGATGGGCGGGGGTAGGTATTTAAGGTCACCAAGCAAGAGAGAGACCTTGAGGTAATCATTTATGATGATCTCAAGGTGACAGGGCAGTGTGACAAGGCAGCAGGCAAGGCTAGCCTGATGCTATGGTGTATAGGGAGGGGATTTCTAGTAGGAGAAGGGAAGTGGTGTTGCAACTCTACCCCTCACTAGTGAGACCCTGCCTGGAGTACTGTGCCAAGTTCTGGAGGCTGCACCTCCACAAAGACATTGACAGGGTGGAAACAGTTCAGAGAAGGGCTACCAAAATGGTGCAAAGGTTGCACAAGAAACCATATGCGGAGAGACAGCAAGAGCTCCACACATACTCCCTGGAATAGAGGAGAGCAAGAAGGGACATGACTGAGACCTATAGGTACCTCACCAGGGTAAACAAGATGCCTGATGGGGGTCTCTTTCACAGTTTCAGAGGAGAAGAAGGAACACCAGAACACAGAGGCATGTTATGAAGCTTGGCGGGTGGGGGGTTAAGAAGGATGTGAGGAAATACTTCTTCACAGAAAGGGAGGTGCACACCTGGAATAGCCTGCCAGAAGAGGTGGTGAGGTGAAGACAGTGGGGAGTTTCAAGCATGTGTGGGATAGGCACATGGGCATTATAAGTAGAGGAAAGAGAGGAAGGAGGGACACCTGTGACCAAATAAGGTCCAGGGTGTAGTAATAGGAAGGGAAAAGAGAGCAAACTAGATGAGCCTACTGGTGCTTTTCTGCTGACACAGTCTATGCTTCAATGTTCCATGGTTCTGTTAACCATTAGTTTTGTAACTGCTGTTCTTCCATCCAGTGAATAACATTAGCATGAATTTCAACTTCATTGAACTTCAAATTAATTTTCTGTATCTAACCAAATCAAATCCCTTGCTGAGGTCCAAGTAGATTATAGCCACTGGATTACCTTGGTCTAGACTCTGACACTTCCTCAAAAAATGCAAAGGGATTAGTCTGACATGATTTTCTTTTCTGAGTCCTTACTAACTTTCTTCAATTTATCCTGTATCTTCACTGAATGCCTTGAATATATCCTTTATAATTCCTTCATTTTGATTGATTGAGGTTAGGCTAAAAGGTATGTATTTGCTACATTCCTCTCTTCTCTTATTAAAGGAGAACTGTAAATAGCCCAAATCACCCACCCCTGCAAGCCTCATCCCCCGATTAAGGGTTTTGCAAATAAAGCTCCCCGTTCTGTCACTTTCCACTTACTTTATTTAATTTTTGAAAAGTCCGGCTTTCGCCAAAATGGCGCATGATCCGTAGCTCCATTTCGTGATAAAGTGTGGCGCTGCACTGCTCAGCTCCAATACACTGCCTCTTCTCTCTACACACTCAAATCACTCCTTTGTGACTTCTTTACTCATTTTTGTAATTGTTCTTGAATGCATTATGACCTGGCATTCAGGCACTTCAATAATCACACTTCAAAGACTACAATTCATCCATGGGTTTTCAAACATTGTTTATTTCTAAATCTGCATTCATTGTACTTGTCTGTGGGTCATAGCTGTATGAAAATTCTGTATTTATATTTGTGTCCTTGCTAACTCACGATAACTTGCTATCTTTCTTATTAATTTTTGATTATATCTTACTGTCAAGTTGTACTGTACCCCACGTCCCCTTCCCACAAGATGCATCTGAAAATGAGCTGTTAGCTCAGTATGTCTTTCCTGGTAAAATATTTGAAATAAACAAATAAAAAAATAAATAACTACCTAAATCTTCCAGTCTCTTCTTAAACATTTTTCTGTCAGTTTGGATACCCTCACTTCCTACTTCATTCCACGCCCTACAATACTTTTGAAAACATATGAGTTATTTCATGATCTCCTCACCCTGTTGCTATCCCGCATGCAAAATATTTATCAAGTTCATGCAGAATATCCCTGTCATACTTTAACAGGTACTATCGGTTGTCCTTTTGTGTGAGGTGTCCTATTTCTTGCAACACCCTCTTTTTCCCTTGTTATAGCCAGGTCTCCCAGATGTACAGAGATCCCTTCATTTTACAAGGAAAAGGAACCATCTACAAGAAATTGGTCCCCTAGACTTGCATTAAGAACATAAGAACATAATAAAAGTGTCAGCAGACGGGGACTGTGTGGTCCATCTAGCCTGTTCAAGGTGGCTACCCCCCAATTATATTTTTTTCCTAAGTTGCCCACATTGCTTGTCCCTAGCGAGTCTGAATTCCCTTACTGTCTCTGATGCCACCACTTCTGGTAGCAGGTTGTTCCATGGGTCTATCATTCTTTTGGTAAAAGTACTTTCTAGAGTTGCTTTTAAATGGCCTCCCACCAGACGCAAGTTGTGCCCTCTTGTACATGCCCCCCTGTTTTCCTGGAAGAGGTTTTCCTTTTGAGTTGTGTTAATTCCCTTGACTTACTTAAATGTTTCTATCATGTCCCCCCATTTCTTCTCTGTTCCAGAGAGAATAAATTCAACTCTTTGAGTCTTGTCTCATATGGCTCATGATGCAGCCCCTGCACCATCTTTGTGACCCTTATCGGTACCTTCTCCAGATGGTCGATGTCCTTTTTAGGTGAGGCCTCAAGAACTGGACACAGTACTCAAGGTGTGGCCTCACTGAGAATCTGTAGAGGCGCATGATAACGTCCTGCTTTCTGCTTGTAATACCCCTTCCTATGCATCCGAGGATACCACTTGTCTTCTGCATTGCTTTTCCGCATTGTTTTCCTACCTTTAAGTCAGTGGTAATGATCACGCCCAGATCTTGTTCCATCTCTGTCTCCTCTAATTGATGCCCTTCTAGTATGTACTTTTTTCCTGGGTTCCGCTTCCCCGGGTGCATTACCTTACACTTCTTGGCATTCAATTTTAACTGCCAATTTCTGGACCATTCTTCCTGTCTCCTTAGGTCAGTATCCATACCTAATGCCCCCTCTTATGTATCCACCCTGTTGCAGAGCTTTGCATCATCTGCAAGCAGGCAAACCTTCCCTCCAGTTCATCAGTGAGGTCACTGATGAATATGTTGAAGAGGACTGGATCCAGCACCAATCCCTGTGGAACACCACTGATCACTTCTCCCTCCCTTGGTAGTACCCCACTGACCAAAACTCTCAGTCCTATTCTGCAGCCGGTTCCTAATCCAGTTTATTATTTTCTGTCTAACTCCTGAGTGTTCTAGTTTGTTAGAAAGTCTCCTGTAGGGAACGGTGTCAGAGGCCTTGCTGAAGTCTAGGTACACCACGTCCACTGCCCCACCCTGGTCCACTGTTCTGGTAACCCATTCGAAGAAATCAATCATGTTTGTTTGGCACGAGCACCCTGCCATGAAGCCATGCTGTTTGGGGTTGAGTTTTCTGGTTTCCTTTAGGAAGTCAACTATTCTCTTCTTTAGTAATGTCTCCTTAATTTTTCCCATTATAGAGGTCAGCCTGACTGGGTGGTAGTTTCCTGCCTCTTCCTTGCTTCCGCTTTTGTGCTAGGACACAACTGTTACCCTTTTCCAGTCTTGAGGTACTCTGCCACTTTCCAGAAATAGATTGAACAGCTCAGCTAGTGGTGCAGCTATTTCTTCCTGACACTCTTTTAGTATTCTGGGGTGGATACCATCTGGCCCCATGGCTTTATCCACCTTAAGTTTGCTTAGCTCTTCTAAGACCCTCTCTTTCATGAAGGGGCTTGTGTCTGCCCCTACACCATCCTGCTCTGTCTTACTTAGTGTAGGTCTTTTGCCAATATCTTCTATCATGAAGACTGAGCAGAAGAGTTTGTTTAACAACTCTGCTTTGTATTCATATTTCTCTAACAGCTAGCCCTCCCTTGTTGCTAGTCAGACTATTCCCCCTTTACTCTTCCTTTTTTCTCTTATGTATCTATAGAAAGTTTTATCTCCCTTCCTAACCCCCTGTGATATTCTTTCCTCTGTTTGAGCTTTGGCTATATGAATTGCTTTTGCTGCCTCCTTGAGTTTGTTCCTATTGGTTATATGGGAAAATATAGGATTCGGCTTCCATAGGAAATAATGGGTATACCATCACAACAGCGACAACTTTACAGCAATCTGGTCGATACCGACAACATCGCCATGTCACTGTAAAGTCCACCTGGGACCCTGGTACCCTTCCCCAAAGTCCAGCACCTCATCCCCAATTCAGCTTAGTCTCAGAGTTGAGAATCCTAAAGAGGGGGGCGTAGCCTCCTACAAAACATCAAGATTTCACACACCGGCACCATTCCGACTGCAATTGCGGTTGATGTAGTGGTGTCAGCATAACGTCGCATTGACTTAAACTTGTCGATGTGGTGTCATGGATCTGAAATAATGTAATCTACAGAAAAACACAAGAAAATTGCCCTGAAGTGACCAGGAAAATGCTAAATCAATGTGGGAGGGCTGTATAGCTCAAAAACTGTTTCTTACTTTCCCCTTCATCTCTTGCTGTTCTCAGCTCAGTTCATAATTTAGTCTCCCTAATATATGTCTTATAGTTTGCTTCTATTTCCTTATATTTCTCTTGCCTACCTCGTTCCTTTTGATCTGAGGCCCTCTGTTCTCTATGGTGCTGTAGACATAACTTCTACAACAGGGACTCTGAACTTCTGTGGCACTTTTAGGTCAAGTTCTGTGACAAGGTTTAAAGTTCTGCAGCACTTTTATAGATAATACACGGCCAATATTACAGTTTTGGAGGACCCAGCAAGGATGACCTATGAGGAGGACACTAAATCCCACCACATAAATGTAAGTTACATAGTTTTCTTTAAACCTCCAGTTTTATGCTTTTCAGCAGGTGTTCTGATTCCCCATATTTATCAAAATCTATTTAGGGCTTAGTGCTATGTCATGTGACATTTACAGCTACTGACAGCAGCCCCAACTTGCTGGTAGCAAAGCAAACTGCTAAATAGTTGTTCCCCAATGGGGAATCTACAGTAACCTAGCCAAGGGGCACCCAAGACTCCCTTCCTCTGTGAACACCTATCAGGGGCCCCACACACAGTTGTAGTTGGGGGTGGTGGGTACTGCCACCCCTGAAAACTGCTACATAAAAATACAGAACATTAAAAATCTACAGTGTAAGTCTAATTATTTCTCTTTTTATCTGTTACACTCTTTCCTTGTTTAATTTTCACATTTTGAATAAATAATCTTTTGCTAAAATATAAAATAAAAATATACTACTTTAAATAAGGTGACTGGGAGGCTTGCAGGGTGGGATAGGGAGGATGGTGGAGCTGAGTTGGGCAGGGAGGTGGATTTACTTGTTTTTTTTCATCCTTTGTTTGTGCCCCTTTGTTGCCACTGGCCCTCCTTCAGCCCTCGGCCCATCCAAACCCATCACCTACCATTTCTGAGACTTACCTGGTTCAAGCTAGTACATGGTGGGTGGTGTGGAGCCAGCGGTGGGCTGGCGGGCAACATCCTGGCTGATGGTCTTTTTTCATCCTGTTTTTGTTGCATTTCTGAGGTCAGAATGCATACCACGGTGTGGATGTGTGGCATAAAGATGCCACATGTGCTCAGAATCTGCACCTGGCCATCGAAGAGGTGGCCGCTGCTGCAGCACTTAGCCTCCATTAGGTGGCAGCCAAGCAGCGGCATGCACCATTCTCCCTCCATGAAGGGGGAGAGCTATCTGTGGATGCTCAATCCTCCTTCCCTCAACCAGCCCCACAAGTGACCCTGGACCATTATCAAACCCAGATCACTGGTGTAGCAGCCAGAATCTCAGCCTATCACGCCACTGGGTCAGTTTATTTTGGATTTTAAGGTAAAGCTCTAGCAGGCAAATTAATGGGCAGGAGCTGTTCCAAAATATTTTTCAGAAATGTCTTAAACTTTCGCAGAATTCCAAAAAAGTGTTCTGCAGAACATTATATAAGCCACAGAATACTTTTCTTCAGTTTGCACTGAAGAGTCAATGAAAACTGCAGAATAACACTCCTCAGTTTATGTAATCTGTGGGGCAGTATTCCTCAGTTTATGTAAACTGCAGAACAATATTCCACAGTTTATGTAATCTGTGGAGCAGTATTTCTCAGTTTATGTAAACTGCAGAACAATATTCCACAGTTTATATAAAGTGTGGAATAATATTCTGCAATTTACATCAAATTCTGCAGAAATCCGTGGAATCATAGAAAATGAGGGGTCTTGCTTTGATCTTTGAAAGCCCACATTTTATCACTAATTAACTAGGCCGTTTAGCTATCAGAGTGCAGAGTTCTGAGCCTGGAGACCTGGGTTTGATTCCCACAACTGCCACTTATTGACTTCGTGGCTCTGAGAAAGTCACCTAACCTTCCTGTGCTTAACCACAGTAATCTCTCTAATCTACCTTTGTGATCTCTGCATTTCCCTGTGCACTGAAAAAGCACTATTCTCTCCCCTTCCTCTTATAGACTCTAAAGAGGTTTGGGATACAGTTTGTATGTAAGGCACTATATTAAACCAAATGTATTCCTTCCTTTCCTAAGTTCCCATCCATGGAGGGATTTTTCATGTTGTTCTGTCTTTTCTGCACTCCTGTGCCCTTAGCATTATGGATCTGAACTCTTCACACACCACCGCCGGATGTTTCCCAGAAAGCCCGCTCTCCCATCTGACTTCCTACAAAAATACTTCTCAGCTTATTAAAACTGCCCTTTTTGACTTTTTATGTTTTAACACTATCTCCTTTCTGTTTAGATTTAGCTTGCATGAGAAATCTAACCATGTTATAATCAATATTTCTAAAAGTCCCTTCACATCTACCTTTAGAATCACATCCCTGTCACCTGTCAGTGCTAGATCCAGGACTGCCTCCCCTCTTGTTGCCTTCTGTACTACTCGGTTCAAGAAACAGTCCCCCCAACAGTTTTAGAAGCTCTCTCTCCCGGGTTCTTTCAGCTATTTCTTGATTTTTGGGTTGTCAAGATTACTCATTATTAGCAGTCTGCCATGAGCTGACATTTCCCTGGTTTCCTCTCCCACTGCATCTTTCCTGGACTTAGGAAAACTCGAAAAATAGTCTAGCCACTCATGCTGCAGTGGGAGGAAAGGAGAGGAGAGAATTGCATTATGAGTGGTGGCACTATTTGGGGGGGGGGCATTCCTAATGTTCAGGAAGTATAAAATAAGAGTAGATCAAAGATTTGAAACAAAACAAGGTCTGTATAATTATGCCATCATTATGCATTTCAGTTCTTCTAAGAAAGGAAGCGGATAAAACAACCAGCAATCTTAATGAATTTTAGAGAAGGTAAGCAATCATGAAATGTGTTTTTTCATCAGCTAGAAATAATATAATGCAGAGCGGGTTGACTGTGTCCCTTTAAACCAGCATTGTTTCATATACCCTGTGGGTCCAGTATTGCTTAGGCAAGATGATGTCAGTAACTTTTCTGGCTCACCCGCCACTATTCTGGCTGATTGATTGATTGATTGCTTTTTGTGAAACACTGATAGTTTGCATCAGAACAAGGAATCAATATCATTGGTAATCCCAAAAGTTTGAATTTCAGGACATTTCATTCTTTATTACTAATGGTGTTTGTGACTTGACCCCTTTGACTTCATTTGTTTCTGCTGATTTTCCTGCCACAGGGAGACCACCATAATCCTCTGCTGTGACATCACAACCATTTGCCACAGAATTTATTCTGATGTCACAATCAAAGGACTGCGATTCATGGCAGGAAAAGCAGCAGGAGCAGATGAAGAAAGAACTTCTTGTAAATGTATTTAATAACGGCATGTCAAGAAATTCAGATTTGGGAGGAGTTTATGTAGCCAGCTTCTAGTTTAGGCCAACTGGCCTTTGCTTGAAATCTGAAAAGTTAAAAATCTTGTCAGCCCCCCTCCCTGTAATATTTTATGACACAGGTAGAGGCTCTAAAATAGATTTTTAATCAATAACAACATTACAGAAGATCACTATATCTATATCCTTATAAGGAATTGCTAATCAAGTCCAGGAATGGTTTTAGACCTAATAGCGCCCTAAGCAGATATACTTGAGGTGCCCCTGCACTGCTTCTCTATTGCCCCTATCCTGCATTTTTCCCCATCCTACAGCAAAAAAGTGATAAGAATTCTATGAATACAAGGGTGACAACAACAATTTTGGTTTTTAGAGTGTTACAAATGCACTCAGCAGGTCAGGCCCTCTGGTCCCACAGTGCCAACCTCGGAGCGCAATAGTGTGAACAGGTGACAGACAGGGTAACCCTCCTGTCTGCTTTTGGGTCTGAATCACCTTTAGTCTCAAGTTCTGGGGGGATTCAAACTGTGAACCTTATGCTAGCATACACAAATGTACAGGCTCAGATAATATTCTCTTCTGGGGATGCAATATATCTTTCATCTAAGGGCACCTAACCAGGTATCCAAAATGAACCCTTTTAACTCTATAAGAGACCTTAGGTATATTCTTACTTTTTTACTCAAGCTCAGTAACACCATCGAGCTGTTGAACAATTGTCAGACTTAACCATCTATACGTCACATGCAAAAAAAGAACTGGCAGACACCTAGGCAGTCTTTCAAAGAAAAGGTACTTTACTAAAAGATGATAAAAATATGAAAAATGCAAACACAGAACAATATATCAAAGAGCTTACAATCACATAAAAGAACAAGGGAACATTACAAAGCAAAAACTCCTACCACAATACATTTAGACCTTTGCTGTCTAAGGTATTACCTCTGGAAGTGCTTAAGTTAAATCAGAAACCTGTGTCTCTCTAGAGTCCCAAACTCATATAACTTCATTTCAGACACAAGTATCAGTTTAAACTGTGTCTCCACACCCCTTCTGAGTAATCTATCTCCTCCTTTGAGAATCAAAAAATACAAACATGATGTCCTATCAGGAGGCATATTAAAAAATGTAACACCAGCAAACACTCATTTCCCAAATTATGAGTCTTTAATCAACCAGTTCCTTTTAGGTTTACAACCCTGCAGCCCATCACCTAGGTGTGATATAGCCAACAGGAATCAGCTAAACAATGTCCTGTCCTGTAATAAAATGTATATTTAGTTTCCAACTTCCAAAGCATGAGGTCACAAAAAGGCCATAAAATGCAATTTCTCAAGGAAGTTAATTATATTACAGAGATCTCCTGGTCAGTTTACATATCCTGTAGCTTCACTGAAACCTGGGGGGCACCCATGGAAGCACAGGTTGTCTTATGTGAGACAATCACATACTATATTTTTATTTTACAAATATCATATAACAGTCATAACCAGCTGGCCAGGCAGCACAAGAGTGACACTTTTTTTCATTTCCAGTTTATCTCTGCTTATACCTTTTACTTCATTGTGCCTCTTCTGTGCTGGCTCCCCAAACAGCCATTTGGTTTGCCTCTGCCAAAAAAAATGCCTCTGATCAAGTTTCATCCTTTCCGTTGTTGTTTTATAATATATTTATGCAGGAAAGCTGTACTGAAAAGCAAACATTGAATGTTAGGTAAGATCCAGCTTCTAAGGCAGGCTTTGCACCTGGGAGGACTGAAACACAGGGAGGTCTTGTGGCTTGCCCAAGGTCACACAGTGAGCCGATGTCTGTGGTGGGAAATCTATACTCACTTGTTTACTAGTGCAGTACTTCAGTTACAAGACTACACTCTCAAGTATGGATAGTTTGTTAATATTCACATTATGTTAAAGAGGGAGTCTAGTCAAAAACCTTTCAAGCTGAAAGAATATCATGAACAAGTATGCTTCCACTTCGCAACCATTTATAATTTGTCTGAGAACATTATGGCCTCTAATTAGAAGGATCCATATCCCTATTAATGAACCCTGTCTGTTCCTCAGCCATAACATTTGCATTTCAAGCATCTTCTAATGAGAGCATAACTGCAGCAGGAAAACAGGCACCCACACAATGAATTTAAACCAGAGGCAAATGCAGCAAGCACAACATTACTAACTTGCTTTCAAATCTGAAAAATCCATGAAACAATTTAACTAGTATGAAAATATTAGCTTTAAATATTTTTAAGAGATTAATTTGGTTATTTGTGAAAGGAGATAAAAGGAAATACCACAGTTCTTAAAAAAGATCAGAACATAAGAGGGAAGTAAACGTAGTCTTATAACACCTACCAGCTTATTTTGAAGCAATCAAGATTCCAGTAAAAGGTGGCATCTTGTATATGCTGTATAAACCATTGAGACCTTACCATCTTAGATCTGTGCAAAATAATTTTTGATAAAGAACTGCCTAGTTGTGTGTTTGAACAGCAGTGTCTGTTCTTGGAAAAAAAATATTATTTCAGCAATAAGGCATGATAAGGTGTTTGTGGCATGACAGCACATCTCAGAAAGTAAGGTGCAAGGCAATTCTGAGTGACTTGCACACCTAAGAATTGCCGTTATCCCACAAATATGGACACCCTGGCTTGCCTTATTGTGATCTTAAAATAGTTCCTCTAAGTTCTATTTTAAAATCTGAGTGATGAGGTGCAGAAAGCCAAGTATTTCTAACCTGTGCTGTTGTGCTGAAACAGAAACGTTTATGAACAGAAAAAGACCACTGGTCCATTCCTCCTGTTCGGACCCTACCTTGGTCATGATACCAGTCTAGTACTAGTGAGACTGTAATTTGTTTATACTATTACTACATCTCCTCTCCTACAAAACACATTTCAAGTCTCTCCTCCAAGTCTCCTGAATCTGTCCCACCCATGTGTAAATGTTTTAACTGTCTGAAAATTAACAAGTTCTTCTGGTAAGTGGTTCCATCTATCCTCTACCCTTTCCATAAAGAACTTTCTAATAGCCTTTTGACCCTACCTCCCACCAGTTTCATATTGTGCCCCTTAGTGATGATACCCTCACTGAGGGTAAACAGTCATTGGCAGTCTACTTTATTGCTACCCTTTAGGTACTTGAAGGTTTCAATCATGTCACCCCTCTCTTTCTAGTCTCCAGTGAGTACATTCCCAAGTCCATGGATGCCGGGACATGGAGAAAAGTGAAGGGGGGGGTGAAATTCAAAGGGCACAATGTAAAAAAGAAAGTTTTTTTCAAACCACTATCTTTTACACAGAAATACTATACTAGCACATTTTTAATATAAAACACAGGAGAAGTATTGTATCACACTTACCCACAAAAGCACATTTTAAAATCATTCTAGGAGTCTTTGGTCCCATGAATTTAAAAGGAACCAAATGGAAGCTTAGCATCACATCAATACAACTCCAGCAGCTGCCTTAACATAGTAGTGAGCTTAACCACGTCTACTGAATTTACACGACCAAATACACCAAAAATGACTTGCAACATTACATTTTTTTATGAAAGACACAGAAAAGCTACATTTCAGTTATACAGTACATGTTTATTTCCAGATAAGAGTCTATTTATTAGTACATCAACAATAGACAAAAAAGCAATCATGGAAATCTTTTTGTAAACTTAATCACAGAAATGATACAAGGGGAATCTACAAACAAGGCATTACATCTCTGAACTCTGCAAGATGTTCAAGTTATTCAAATCAAAATGGGTGGGTATCCAACAGTCATGGCAAGGAGGACATAAACCTCCTCCTAATAAACTGTGGAAACAAATTTGAATGTTACTTATCCCACAAACTGGGGGGGAGGGGGTCTGGGAGTGGTTGCCTGGAACATTTCTAGTATTTTTTTTTACTTTTTAATATACTGTACTAAAAGAGTATGACAAAATATATTCTGGGACATGCTTAAAATATTCTAGTGTGCAGAAAACTGATCATACACTCAAATGTGGGTATGCAGTAGTGAACAGAGAAAATATTGGGAGTCATCAGTAAGACAAGGGCACTGGGGAGACCTTAGGAATAAAAATAAGCATCTAATTGTTGTCCTGCCAACAGAACAAAGACAAACAAAAAAATGTAAGATAATTGTTTATCAGGTTGCTGTCAATGAGATTAAATGTCAAAAATACAAAGAAACATCAACTTTCTATTCCAGTTGCTGCAGTAAAAAATGTTATCACTAGCAGGTGGTCAAAAATTCATTCTAAACAAGAGGAATGGTGGGGCACATTGAAGAAAATATATCACATGAAGAAACTGACATGCACTGTGAGACTGCAAAAGGAAGCTTTTGAATAAAATGTATCACATGGAGAAACTGACATGCACTATGAGACTGCAAAAGGAAGCTTTTGAATAAAATGTATCACATGAAGAAACTGGCATGCATGGTGAGACTGCAGAAGGAAGCTTTTGAATAAAATGTATCACATGAAGAAACTGGCATGCATGGTGAGACTGCAGAAGGAAGCTTTTGAATAAAATATATAACATGAAGAAACTGACATGCACTATGAGACTGCAAAAGGAAGCTTTTGAATAAAATGTAACACATGAAGAAACTGACATGCACTGTGAGACTGCAGAAGGAAGCTTTTGAATAAAATGTATCACATGAAGAAACTGGCATGCATTGTGAGACTGCAGAAGGAAGCTTTTGAATAAAATATATAACATGAAGAAACTGACATGCACTATGAGACTACAAAAAGACGCTTTTGAATAAAATGTATCACATGAAGAAACTGGCATGCATGGTGAGACTGCAGAAGGAAGCTTTTGAATAAAATGTATCACATGAAGAAACTGGCATGCATTGTGAGACTGCAGAAGGAAGCTTTTGAATAAAATATATAACATGAAGAAACTGACATGCACTATGAGACTACAAAAAGACGCTTTTGAATAAAATGTATCACATGAAGAAACTGGCATGCATGGTGAGACTGCAGAAGGAAGCTTTTGAATAAAATGTATCACATGAAGAAACTGGTATGCATTGTAAGACTGCAGAAGGAAGCTTTTGAATAAAACATATAACATGAAGAAACTGACATGCACTATGACACTACAGAAAGAAGCTTTTGAATAAAATGTATCACATGAAGAAACTGGCATGCATTGTGAGACTGCAGAAGGAAGCTTGAATAAAATGTATCATATGGAGAAACTGACATGCATTGTGAGACTGCAGAAGGAAGCTTGAATAAAATGTATCATATGGAGAAACTGACATGCATGGTGAGACTGCAGAAGGAAGCTTTTGAATAAAATGTATCACATGAAGAAACTGGCATGCATTGTGAGACTGCAGAAGGAAGCTTTTGAATAAAATGTATCACATGGAGAAACTGACATGCATTGTGAGACTGTGGAAGGAAGCTTTAGAATAAAATATATCATGTGAAGAAACTGGCATGCACTATGAGACTACAGACGGAAGCTTTTGAATAATTGTATCACATGAAGAAACTGACATGCATTGTGAGACTGCAGAAGGAGGTTTTTGAATAAAATGTATCACATGAAGAAACTGACATGCATTGTGAGACTGCGGAAGGAAGCTTTTGAATAAAAAGTATCAAATGAAGAAACTGACATGCATTGTGAGACTGTGGAAGGAAGCTTTTGAATAAAATATATCATGTGAAGAAACTGACATGCACTATGAGACTACAGAAGGAAGCTTTTGAATAATTGTATCACATGAAGAAACTGACATACATTGTGAGACTACGAAAAGAAGCTTTTGACAATAAATGGACACTATAGGTTATTTTTTGTCTCAAGAATGGGCACTGTACTGTCATGGCCCTCTGTAACCTAATGCAAGGGTGAGGTGATCGCTAGCCAGACCGGCCAATCCTGCACTGATTGCGTGGGAATGCTGAGTCACTATGGCAGCTTTCTGCATGGCAGAGGCTACGTAACCGTGAGACTGCAGAATGGGTGCCTTGGAATCTTTTTTGGTTCTGTGTAGTGTGAATTCATCCTACTTCCCACCCTTCACAGACATGCCAATGAATAGCTATGCATGCCTCTACTGGACTGACTGCAGAGGGAGCAGAATACTGATTCATGACAGCTGCAGAGGACCTCTGAATGGGCACTGGGTGGTCTCCATGGTACATGTGAGTCCTACACATCTATATGGAATGCATAAAGGGCTTCATGGATTGCTCCCACAGTCTAACTTTATCTTTATGGAACTGTTTTGAGCTGCTTGCTGAAATGTGGAATTGTCATGCTGATTGCTGACGCTGAGACTTCTAAGGGCTAAGACTCTTAATTTATGTGGATTATGAAACTGAAGTAAGTGGGGAGTGAGTGGAGGATATCAAGGGGAAGGCAGAAATAGTGAATAAATATTTCTGCTTAGTTTTTACAAAGGAGAATGGGGGCCATTATCACAGGTGTGGGTAGACAAGGGAAGGGGGGATGATGTGTGCAGAACCAACCTTGAAAGTAAATAAATCTGCAGGCCCAGATGAGGTACACCCTTGGGTACTGAAGGAGGTGGCATTCTTTGCTGACTTGTACAAAAGCTCCCTTGAGTGCAGAATTGTGCCTAAGAAGTGGATAACAACAGATGCACAGTAGTACCCCTACATAAAAGTGGGTCCAGAGGAGAGTTGGGGAACTACAGTCCAGTCAGTTAGACTTCAATAACTATACTTAGCTTGCACTACAGCCTAGAGGTTAGAGCAATGAGCTGCAAATGAGCTTGGTACATCCAGAAGACCTGGGTTTGATTCCACAACCTCCATTTGCATTCTGTGTGACTCTGAGCAAGTCACTTAACTTCCCCCAGTGCTCCCAGGTCAACCCTGAAAACAAGCACTTTTGCCTAGTGAGCTTTACCCAGCTACCTGAGAATAATAATAAAAAAAAAAAAACAGTTGGCAAACTGATGGAAACCATACTGAAGGAAAGGCTTGTATAATTCCTTGCAGCTAATGGACTGCATGAGAACAGGCAGCATGGGTTTCTGTTAGGGAGGTCTTATCAAACTAACTTGATTGAAGTCTTTGACTGGGTCATGAGGAGATGGGGACAGGGAGCAGACATACTGTACATGGACTTTAGCAAGGCCTTCTACTCTGTTCCCCACAGGAGACTAACAAAGAAGCTGGGGAACCTTGGGGTGGGAGACTGGGTGGGAGATTAGCGTGGGAAGAATGCAGAGCATGGTGGGTGGCCAATGGCTTACACTTGCGCATGAGGGAACCCATGAGTTGGGTTCCCTAGGGCTTGGTACTCAGGATGGTGCTAATCAATGTATCCATCCCAGACATCAGAGATGGCAGCAAGGGCAAAATCTGCCTGTCTGCAGACAACACTATGCTCTGTAGCAGCACTGAAAGCGAGGAGAGAGTTCATAACAGGAGGAAAAGGCTGGCACAGTCTCTGTTTTTATATTTCCATGTTCATTCCTGCCTACGTACTTGGCTCAAACAAAATATTAAATAAAAAAAAAACCTTCTGTTTCAGGCTCTTTCTTTAATTGTGAGTAAGACCATCATATAAATTTCATTTGAATTGTGGCCCTTATTGGCTTGACTGAGGCCCCAGTGTCATAGTATGTGACTCCTAATGCAAAGCATATCCTGAGTAATGTCTTTTTCTCAACATATGATGTGACTTTGAAAGGCACTTCTTGAGGCAGTAATGCCCTATCAGTTTAATCTTTATTCTGTTTAAAAGCTGGGAATGGCAGCCTTAAAATCATATAAAGATAGTGTTCATAACTTAAATATTTCTTTAGACATCTGCCTTCAAAATCTTGTCAGGAATTGAGAAAATTATGCAATTTACTTTGAAAAATGTGCTTAGTATATTTGGCACCCAGGTCAGGAGAAAGGTACTTCCTACTCTCCTCAAAAATAGTAAAAAGACACAACTGTTCTGAGAGAGCTAGTTTAATGTTAAAGATGATGGCACAACCAAATTCTCTACCTAAAAGCAACTCGGTGGCTAAGTAGAATGCACACACTGATGGTTATGCGACCTTGCAGAGTGCAGCAGAAGAAGCAGGTCTGAGGGTAGACCAGATTCCTTATTTTGGAAATTCTTTTAATAGAGGATGGGTGTGTGGTTGATGGGAAAGATGTTAACTGTTTAATTGGGTGCCATGTTAAGAACATTTTGGTGCCAGCCTGCAGGGCACTTCCATTTCAATTCAAACTGGGCTGCACACAAAAAATTACAAAAGAGACCATGACTGTTCCCTCCTGCCCTTGCATGCATTAAAGTGGCACTTTGAATTCCCATGGTCAAAAGTAGAAGGCTACTCTGTGCCCTTTGGTTCCAGCACCTATGCCTAAGTCCTCCAGTCTTTTCTCATAAGACCTCTTCTGTTCACCAAGGACCACTTTGATTACTCTTCTTTGAACTTATCCCCGGCAGCCAATATCTTTTTTTCAGGTATGGGTTCCTAGACAAGAAGCAGTACTCTAAGTGTGGCCTGACCAATGATCTATACAGTAGAAGGATCACTTCCTCCCTCCTGCTAAAGAAGGCCCTACCCATGCATCCTAGCATCCTATTTGCTTCACCATATGTCTTATCACAGTGCACTGAAGTTCTAAGAATGTCACTGACTATGAAGCCTAAGTCCCTTTCTTCCAAAGTTTGTCAAATGAACCCTTGCTGTCCAGTATTCAGATGTTTTATTTTTTGTACCCAACCTTACACATTTTGGCATTGAATTTTAACTGCTAAATATTGGACCAGTTATCCAATTTTAACAGATCCTCCTTTAATTTCCTTACACCTTCATCAATGTCCACCCAGCCAGAAATCTTTGTATTATCTGTGAACAGTAACATCCTGCCTTTTATGCCCTCACTTACTGGTATACAACAAATCTTATGTATGTTGAAAAGCACTGGGGCTAGCACCAAAGTGAAAGATGAGCTTGTGCACAGTGTAAAACCACACCCCAAAAAATCTATCCGGTTACATCCTCCTCCACCAGGTTGCAGACGATGTGGTCACTGCAAATATTGCAGTGTAGTGTACAATACCACCTCCTTTATTAATCCTAACTATGGAACAATAATGAATAAACAAATGTTCATAAACTGGCATACCACTAATGTTATATACTGTATTTGGCATCTTGTCCCTGTGAGGCTATTTAAAATTGCAGGATGAAAAGAAAATTTAAGGAGAGCACAGGGGAATATATATGCTGTTGCACATAAAAAGAAAAAAAAACAGAAAATATGTATTCGCAGCATACGTGGAAGGTATGGGAGGGGTGGACGGCCACAGCCCTGCTTTCACGGGCACTGAAAAGGTTATGGCGGTACCTCATGGGGGTGGGGGGGATGTGGAGAAATTGCTGCCAAAAGAGAGGCCTACTGGATTCACCAGTTTGGGGCCCTTAACTGGCCAGAGCTAAATAACAGATACAACTGGCACCTCTACTGTAACATTTTTATTTTGTATTTTTACATACATAATTCATGTGAAGATCAAGTTATGTACCAAGGATAGAAGATAAAAAACACATATTAATATAAATGAGTCAGGCACAGTTTTTGTACATTTATTGCTCAGTAGTTTTCATAATTATTGCACCACTGCACCTTTAGTTGCACATTAATGTTTTGCAATTTATTAACACAGTTGAACCATAGTATTAATGCTGTATTCTAAACAAATGTATACCCCGTTAACTAGGGTCTGTAAGTGGTCACAAGGAGGCAGTCAAGCATCTTGACAAAGCCCTGAGGGGTACAGGTACAAAATGCTGGGCTCCGGTGGGCTCACCCTGCTTCTCTCCTTCATGCTGTATAGTGAGCCTACAAATGTATAAATAAATAATTTCCACTGCAAGAGATTCCTGTGCAGCTGGTCTTTGGTCAGAGTTGGAGTACTAGGTCCTCATACCGTGGGTGTGTCCTCTACCTGTGCATTTTTATTACTTGAAACTTTTGCCATCTTCCAATCACTATACACATTCTCTTCTACATTAGAGTCAGATTTTTAAGGGCTCTCAATCATTTGATTCCCATGCATCTTTGTCCTTTTTCTTTACAAGGCATTCAAGTTTATTACTGGACCAGCACTCTTTTAACACTACTAGGGATCAGTTTCTGTCCACAGTCCCCTCTCCGGTAATTCCAGACTTGCACAGGTTGTTCTAGATGTCTTCTAACTGGCTGAAGGCCAAACCCTGACAAGATAGAGGTGCTGGTGATTGAGCCTGGTCATGGGCTTGATGGGGGTGCCTCTGGGGTGGCAACAGGGTTGGTCCTGGGGTCCACCCCATTGATGGCATCCTCCAGGCTAAGAAGTCTGGGCATCATCATTGATGACAGGCTGACACTTGATGCTCAGGTGTCGTCTGTTGTCAAATGTGATTTTTACCACTTAATGAATGTCACCTGGATTAAACCCTAATTCTGCCCGAAAAACTGCTCTCACTGAAGCATGCCTTTGTGACCTCCAGGTTGGACTACTGTAATGCTCTATACTTCAGGTTCAGTGGCGGGATCCACCGCTGACTCCAGCTGGTGCAGAACGCAGTGGTCAGGCTGATGATGGGCCTGCCCAGGTCTTGTCATGCAGCCTTGGTCATGCAAGGTCTGCTTTGGCTGCCTGTCAGGTTGAGGATCATCCTCAATGTGAACTTGCTGACCTACAAGGTCCTATACGGTTCAGGCCCTGGCCATCTGTCTGACCTGCTTACTTCTGCCATCCCTGTACAATCCCTCCATTTCCTCAACTGAGGATCTCCTAGCAGTTTCAAGGGCCAGGCTGAAAACCTCTGGTGACCGCTTGTTTGAGATGGCCAGTCCGGTCCTCTGCAACTCGTTGCCTAGATCACTGAGGGAGGCTCTATCAGTGAAGCCATTTAAGAGGGGTCTGAAAACTCATCTGTTTAAGAAAGCATATCCTGAAAAATGATGTTTTTTTAATTATGACATTTATTATTTTAGTTATCACTTTATTAACTTATTGTACTTTTATACACTGTATTTTTTTTTTACCCTGCTTACTTTTTTTTTTTTTACTTTCTCTTTATGCTCCCCCTCCTCGCAGCTCTCCCCATCTTTGGGAGACACCTACAGCCTTATCAGCCCTCGCTCACCTACCTGGTGACCAGTGCAGTCTGTGCCCCATGGAGCCATGGCTGTACCCCCCAGGCGGGTACAGGGTGGGAGCCCTTACACCCCGACGCTTCTCTGTGTTTTGTCGGCACACTGTCTCCAGGCAGGTAGGGGCATTGAAGGTCAGGGCCTGGTGCTCCATCTACCAGGAGGCTGCAAGGCTTTTTTTTCCCTGATGTTCTCTCGACATGCCAGGTCCCCAGACGTCAAGGCGCTGAAGCGTCAACGTCTGGCATGTCGCCCCCTCTGTTGGAGCATCGGGCTTGCTGTATCTCGGGTCTCCACCCAGGGATCAGACAAGAGCCGAGCTCTGGTACCCCCCGGAGAGGACGAGCGGTCCTTGGGATGCTCAAGTCCTCCCTCCCGCCGCTCCTCCAGCTCTCGGGCTCGTCCGAACCTGGTCACATGCCAGCGAAATCCAACTGCCCTGCTGTGCCGGGCCGCTACCCTGCTTACTTGATGCATTTTCTGTAAGGTGCCCAAAGCCCCTGGGATTGGGCACCATATAAATAAATGATTACTACTTATTCACTTGGTTTGGCAAAACTTCTTTTTTTGTGTGCTTGATATGAGTAAATCTCCCAGCTATATTGAGTAGGCATCAATCAGTATCAAGAATATTCAACTTTCTTTTTCTGCATAATCTTCATGCACTCTGTCATGTTCAGACTGCCATCTTCCATGGATGAAGAGTAGAGATTAGAGATACAGCAAATTATTAATGGACACGAAGTGAGCACTTCACATCCACGGAGCACAACGCGAAGTGGGCCCTGTAACGCATTATTATTACCACTTCGCATTCTCATTATGCCTCAACATGAAGTAAGGCGAAGTGAGAAGAAAATAGGCACATCACATGGCTTGCAGTACTGTAAGTCACATGCTTAAAGCCAGGCAGGAAGGAAGTGAGTCAGAGAAGCAGTTTCACTTTCTCCTTTGCATTTGTAGAGGGAGAAATCAAAATTGTGAGAGGAGAGGAGAGGAGTTTGCTTGGCTTTCATTGCTTTTTAGTGCCAGAACCCAGAACAAACAAACAGCTTTTTTAAAAGCTATTTTATTTAGTTTTTGTATTGTATTAGTGTTTTTTTGTTAGTGATTTTTTTTGTATAACTTTTGTTTTGTTTTGTTCTGTGTGTGTGATTGACTGTGTGTGTGTGTGTGTGTGTGTGTACACTGTCTGTGTGTGTGTGTGTGTGTGTGTGTGTACACTGTCTGTGTGTGTGTGTGTGTGTGTGTGTGTGTGTGTGTGTGTGTGTGTGTGTGTGATCCCGTGGACTCAGGAGGATGGAGGGTCATGTAGGAGAAGGCGAGTCACTGGCCCATGGGCATGCCAGGAGGGGAGGAGTGCAGACCCGTGGGGGGCAGGGCGGTCGTGTGATGTTGGACCACTCCAGACTCCTGGCCGGTGCTGCTTCCCCTGCTGAAGCAACAGGAGCAGCAGCACCAGTGCCAACGATGGCTACTGCGCAGCCACCTTCTCCGCCACTACCACCACCACTAGCAGCAGCTATTAGGGCTCCAGCAGCACCCCCTCCACCACCTCCACAGCCACAGGAGGTGGCCCCGGCAATTGCTGGTGGTGGTGGGACTCGTGCCCAATGTGTGAGGACTGTGTCTGGTCCCCTTCCCCACAGTTCACCAGTGTGGGAGTTTTTTAATTGTGTGGGGGGAGACAGCACAGTGGTGGAGTGCCGAGTGTGTGGTGTGCTGGTGCGCCATGGCACCCCAGGACACATTTGGGGACCGGTAGCCAGCGCACCCACATGCTGAACCATCACAGGGCAGAGTGGCAGGCTCCCACAGAAAGGGCCAGGCATCCACCTGCTGGCCCTTCTGTGGCAGTGGTCAAGGGTGCTGCTGGGGTGGGAGATGTGCCTCGCAGCAGTCACTGCCACACCAGGAGGAGGAGGACTACTACAGCAGCTGCTCCACCACCACTACAGCCACCAGCACCACCCTGTCCACCACCAGCCCCACTACCCGGATTCCCCACTACAGTGGACCCCACCACAGTCCCTGCAACCCAGTCTGACATCAGCCTGGTGTGGGCAGCGCTCAAGGAAAATAATGAGCGGTTCATCGCTTTGGAGCAGCAGGTTAACAGAGTGGAAGCACAGCAGCAGCAAATACTTTCAATGCTGCACCTGCTACTAGACCACCATGGCATTCCATGGCCATAGTAAGTCAGGGGATTGTTTTCTGCCCACACCCACCCCCACCCCTGAACCCACCCCACTACTGTGTTGTACTTTTTTTGTGTGTTTTTTGTTTGTTATTGTTTAATCATACACATTTCCCTTCCAGGGGAATCTTTCTTGCACCACATAGTGCAATACATTTTTGTGAAAAACGCCCATAATTTCATTACAGTGTGTCACATGACAGAAGAATTCCAGTTTTGAAAATCTGCCCACATTCTGCCTCCCTTCTCAGCAACGTTAGGATGTGATGGCAGGGAGAGAACGTGTGTGTGCTCCTTACAGTGAATATCCGATTGTCTGGCAGGTTTCCGAATGTTTCTTTATAATGGTCAGTTTGTGGAGAAATGTGTGACCACGTTTCCAGTAAGAAGAGCCTTGTTAGTGGAAACATCCCACATTTCACCACAAAGTGAACCTTATAGCATAAGGAAACATTGGTTGGGATAGTTGTCGGTACATTCACTATAGTGGACCATGCATCTGCACTCCCCCTGGAATCACGTCCTAACATTGCTGAGAAAGGGTGGCAGAATGTGGGTGGCTTTTCTGATTGGTAATTCCTCCATCACGTGACTCAGAGTAATGAAATTACGGGTGGTTTTCACAGAAATATATTGCACTCTGTAGAGCAAGAAATATTTCAGAGGTAGTAATGACCCCACATATTAGTTTATGTGCATCACTATAACTATGTAATGTGGTGAATGTCTGTAAAGCAGCAGCACAACAATCTGTTGATAGCTCTGACCTATATTTTTTAATGCTATGTTACAACTTCTTTTACTTACATCCTGACTGACTGGAATGATACGAGAATTTCCAGTAGTTGAGTCTGCTGTACTACCTTGTTTCATGTGTGAAATAATGAAAGGAACATTTCGTTTAAATTGGTGCTGACCAGGTCTTTGTCATTGTTTTCTTCTGCTTTTCTCCATCACATCAAGTAGTTGTTATATATCACTTCTGTCGTTAATTAACAGTTATGCATCAGGCAGTGTTTTATGACACCATGGAACAATAGCTATTAAAAAGCAGCTTCAAATAAATACAAAGCTGGTCTGAACAATATTGGAAGACATGCTCATTTTTTTTCCATACATAAAAAAAGTAGTCAAGTAAGTAAAGCAGACATAAATTGTGAAAAGAATCGTATCATTCAAGTCACGACTCGGAGGTAAGTAATGGTGGCTATGGCAATGTGAAGTTGCATAAAAAAGTACAGTTCAGAACTGTGAGGACATTTTTGCACTGCTGCTTTAATTGTACAAATATCAGCATGACATCATAAGCTTCCAGCAACGATCACAGAACACACAAAAGTGGCACAGAGTCCCCAGATTTTTTCTGCAGGCCCAAAATGCATCCTGCTTGTGTGCAGAAAATTGACAAGTGGCTACACAGCGAAAATGAGACTGTTTCAGCACCTACAAAGTCCCCCAGAATTAATGGCGCACTCAGTCATGTGCATAAAAGTGGCACAGAGTCCCCAGATTTTTTCTGCAGGTCCAGAATGCATCTTTCTTGTGTGCAGAAAATTGACAAGTGGTAACGAAGTGAAATGGGATTGTTTCAGCACATACAAAGTCCTCCAGAATTAATGGCGCACTCAGTCATGCGCATAAAAGTGGCACAGAGTCCTCATATTTTTTCTACAGACCCAGAATGCATCCTGCTTGTGTGCAGAAAATTGACAAGTGGTTACACAGAGAAATGAGACTGTTTCGGGCACATATGACATCCCCCAGAATTAATGACGTACTCAGTCATGTACATAAAAGTGGCACAGAGTCCCCAGCTTTTTTCTGCAGGCCCAGAATGCATCCTCCTTGTGTGCAGAAAATTGATAAGTGGTAACAAAGTGAAATGGGATTGTTTCAGCACATGCAAAGTATCCCAGAATTTATTGCGCAGTCATTCATGCATGCAGTGCCCCTAAAATGATGACCATGGCAGAACTGTTGCTGGTTCGATGTGTGCTGCGATTCGAGCAAATGCAATGTGATCATCTCAACTGGATGGAAGGGTGCCCTTTGTCTGTACACTAATAGTAGCCTTGGTGAGTTGATATATATAGATATATATTTCTGTAGTTTGTAGGTGAGGGGGGTTGACATGGACATGTACTCATGGTATTGTTCTGTATCACAGGCCACATATACTGTTGGTGTGCACATTCCAGTGCTCGATTAGAACTTTTTGCGTAGAAATTTGCAATGGATAACTGTTAAGCACCTGAAGATAAGTTTTTTTTTTTTGGGTGGGGGGAAGCATATTAGCAGGTTTGTCTGTAATGGTTTCTTATTTTCTTACTTCTTCACAGATTTCATCTGCATCCTTTTCGAGTCTGGTGATGGTCATGGCCATCTAATGAAACGACTTCTGCATGTTGCATGTGCGCCCCAGCCGGCGGGAGGGGGCCTGATGTTAAAGAACTTGTTTGGATAAGGTCACTTTGTCAGAACAACAAAGTATCTGGAAGTTTCCTAAAAAAAGAAATGAATGACTTCTTACAACTTAATTGTTATCTGTCCCTCCCTGGTTCTGAAATCTCAATCCCTAAAGTCAAGTTACATTTCAAAGACACATTTTGTCAACTAACACAACCTGTTGTGTGCAATATTTGCTGCAGTCTTTACAAAACAATGAAACAGATTAAATAAAATCTTCATACTTACCAGAATGGATTTCACATGGATATTACATCGGTTCCTCTCTGTATGGTACAGCTACAGCATCATTCCCAATGAGTTTTAGTGATGGAGCCTTTTTTTGTTACCCTGTAAAAGAAACAAAAGAAGTGTACTGTATGTGTTTTACCATTGTGGCTCTGAAAAGCTACAGAAAACAAAACATACAACTAAACGAAGTGAGGCAGCATAACAAACATGAGTGCACATACTCACTTTATGGTTTAAATATTAAGAAGCTGGTGGTGGTGGTGGTCCTTGGGGGGCAGACAGACTCATGGTGGCAGACTTGGATAACATCAGTCCTGGTGGTGGTGGTGGTGGTCCGGGGGCAGACTCATAGAAACATAGAAACATAGAAGTTGACGGCAGATAAGGACCGCAAGGCCCATCCAGTCTGCCCATTTCTTTTTCTGCCTTATAAATGTGCCATCGCCTTTGCTCTGTCAGTGGCCTATCTATTCATACTCATTTGTATTGCTCCCTTATGTCTATCCCATGCTTTTGAATCCCTGCACTGTATTCATAGCCACCACTTCCTGAGGTAGGCCGTTCCATGCATCCACCACCCTTTCTGTAAAAAGAATTTCCTCACATTCCCCTAATCGTCCTCCCTCTAATCTCATGCTGTGTCCTCTTGTCCTGCTATTTTTCTTATATTGAAACAAGTTAGACTCTTTCACCTTGTTAATGCCCTTAAGGTGTTTGAATGTCTCGATCATATCACCTCTCCCTCCTTGCTCAAGGGTATACATATTGAGTTCCATTAATCTGTCTCATTTGTCTTCTGATGCAGTCCCTGCACCATTTTGGTTGCCCTTCTCTGGACTGCCTCAATTTGGTTAATGTCCTTGTGAAGGTGTGGCCTCAGTACTGCACACAGTACTCCAGTTGGGAGCCTAACCAGTGTTTTGTAAGTGAGGATTACCTCCTCTTACGACTTGTGATACCCCTACTAATACACCCTAACAACCCCTAGCCTTACCTACTGCTTTAGAGGTCTGCTTGATGATTTCAGGTCATCGGTGATGATGATGCCCAAGTCTCTTTCTTCCTTTGTGACTGCCAACAACTCCCCTCCCAGCCTATAGGTGGCTTCAGGGTTTCTCTTCCCTATGTGGATGATCTTGCACTTCTTTGCGTTAAATCCCAGTTGCCACTCTTCTGACCATTTTGCTAGTTTATCCAGATCTCTTCTCATTCTGCCCACCCCATCTGGATCATCTACTCTGTTGCAGATCTTGGTGTCATCTGCAAACAGACAAGCCCTCCTCTAGTCCATCTGCAAGGTCACTAATGAAGATATTGAAGAGGACTGGCCCCAGGACTGATCCCTGAGGTACCCCACTTGTGACTTGCATCTCTTCTGACTGTATACCATTTACCACCACTCTCTGTTTTCTGCCCGTCAACCAGTTTGCCACCAGTTGACCAACTTCTGACCCACCCCAAGCCTACCCAGCTTATTTATCAATCTTCTATGTGGGACAGTGTCGAAAGCTTTGCTGAAGTCAAGGTAGGTGACATCAACTGCTCCCCCTTGGTCCATCACTCTGGTTACCCAGTCAAAGAAATCTATGAGATTAGTTTGACAGGACCTTCCTTTTGTAAACCCATGCTGTCTTGGATCCTGTGCCCCTATGGATTCCAGGTGTTGTACTATCCCTTCCTTAAGGAGTGCCTCCATAATCTTGCCCACTACTGAGGTAAGACTGACATGGTGGCAGTGGTAGCAGTGGATAACATCAGTCCCGGTGGTGGTGAAGGTGGTCCGGGGGGCAGACAGACTCATGGTGGCAGACTTGGATAACATAAGTCCCGGTGGTGGTGGTCCAGGGGGCAGACAGACTCATGGTGGTAGACTTGAATAATATCAGTCCCGGTGGAGGTGGTCCGGGGGGCAGACAGACTCATGGTGGCAGACTTGAATAACATCAATCCTGGTGGTGGTGGTGGTCCAAGGTCAGACCGACTCATGGTGGCAGACTTGGATAACATCAGTGCCGGTGGTGGTGGTGGTGGTCCAGGGGGCAGACAGACTCATGGTGGCAGATTTGGATAATATCAGTTCCGGTGGTGGTGGTGGTCTGGGGGGCAGACAGACTCATGGTGGCAGACTTGGATAACATCAGTCCCGGTGGTGGTGGTGGTGGTCTGGGGGGTCAGACTCATGGTGGCAGTGGATAACATCGGTCCCAGTGGTGGTGGTCCGGGGGGGCAGACTCATGGTGGCAGTGGATAACATCAGTCCCCATGGTGGTGGTCTGGGGGCACACGCCTTTAAATACTGCAGTTAAAGCCTGCCAACATTAACCACATCATCATCCTCATAAAGAAACTGCCCTCACAGTCATCGGCGTCTGAAGTCTGACCACTGGAAATTCTTTCTCCATTGTGTCGTCATCTACGTCAGTGGTGGGCCGTTTCAGGCAGCCACTGCCAGTGCCACCAGGATGCTCCATTTCCACGTCAGCAAGACCACCATGACTAGGCCGGGGTATGAATACCGAGGTTGCAATCTGTGCTGGTATGTGCCTCTCATTCATTTTAATGAATGTTAGCAAACTAACATTTGCAGGAGATAGCTTTGTCCAACGATCCCTGACTATTACACCTGCTGAGCTGAATACCCTCTCAACACTTACACTGGAGGGTGGGCATGTGAGGTACTTCAGTGCCACTGCAGTCAGCTCTGGCCATTCACTGACCTTTCCACTCCAGTACAAAAGAGGATCTTCACTTATTGTCAGATGCGTGTTTTCAGACAAATATGACTCAACCATTCTCTGTGCCACACTAAGTCCAATTGTTGATGCATCATCCTGTTCTCCCTAATCATTTATTTCACAAATACCCACTTGGGACAAAGCCTCCCAAAGTGGGTTGATGCCACCCACTTTGGATGACAGACCACCTGGAACTACAGTCCCCTTCCCCTTGCAGGATATGCTTGATGGTCCTCCAGGTACACCTTCAACCGAATTATGGTGCTGAGGCACGTGACTTCTGTGCCCCATGAACCAAGCGCACCAGTTGACCGCTGATATTTTTTACCTGTTCAGGCCCTCCCTCCAGTACTGATACAATTCCACGTTTGTATTGTGGGCCTAGCATTGTTGCCATGGCAAAGTTGTCACTGCGCTGAATGCTCACAACATGACGATTCTGGTCGAATACTGGCAGCATGTGTTGCAGCAACATACTGCTACCACCATCACTGGCAACATCAAGACTACGCTGTACATTCACCAATGTCTGCCTCAGCACCCGCAGCAGTGGAATTGATTGGTTAATGAAGGCAGACTCGCCACTCACTGCCTGTGTGGCATGTTCAAAAGACCGCAAAATTGTTATTACAGAGTCCATGAGGTGCCACTGTTCAGTCGTCATAGACATGGAGGCCCCAGAACTGTCATGGCTACTGTGCATAACACGATATTCTGAGATGGCTTTGTATTGTTCATACAAGTTCTCTGCCATGTATAACGTGGAGTTCCATCAGGTGACAACTTCCAGCTTCAAGTGGTGCTGAGGCAGGCTGTTTTGTATCTGCAACTGCCGCAATTGGTCATGGGCCTTTCCAGATCTTGAAAAGTGAGAGCAAATACATCGTGCAACAGTCAGCATTTCCTTTTTATCAGGGTGCTGCAGAAACTCCTGAACCACAAGATTTAAACAGTGGGCAATGCATGGAATACGAAAAAAAAACACCATTCGTGATGCATTTCACCACATTTGACCCATTGTCACTTGCTATGAACCCAGCTCTCAGGGACAGAGGGTTTAGCCATCTGTCAATTTCAGTCAGTACCATGTCCAACATGTTCTCACCAGTGTGTGAACAGGTCACACTGAGCATAGCAATCGTTGCATGCTGTCGAATTCCAGGAAGATTGCTACCGCGACAATCCACCTTACTGCACTGATTATTCACACTACCAACATCACAAACAACCCCCGGCACCTGCGCCCAGTGTGTAATTATACACAGATATGAACTCCCCGCTGTTTTGCCACTTGTCCACATATCCATACTTAAATGGATGAATGGAGAGGAGGAATGTTGAAGGGCAGGTCTTACTGAGTCGGACACAGTGCGGAACAACTCAGGGACCGCACGGGTAGAAAAGTATGTCCTGGATGGGACTTTCCATTTTGGACAGGCATGTGCAGCAAACGCCAGAACCCAGAATTCTCCACAAAGGAGAAGGGCAAAAGATCAATTGCCAGCATTTCTGCTACAGCAGCATTAAGTTCACGTGACACTGTATGATTGGGGGGGTACTAAAGCTTATGCGCAAAAACACTCTGTAACTTAGGCTGACTTAAACATTTTACACGTGGTGTGTTGTGGATCACAGATGGTTGTGCTCTGTGATGAATGGCATTGGCAGGGGGTGGAGCGTGGACATTTAATGAAGACGGTTGTACAGGTGATGATGGCAAACCCAGAAATTATGTTATTTTGCCAGATTTGCCAACCGGGGTTGATGTACCACTTGCACTAGACATACTGCATTCACCACCACCACCACCACCACAAAAACTGCTACTTTCACCAGCACTGGACAACATTTCAAGGTCATTATGGTCCTCCACCTCATCATGCCTGTAGTAATCCTCTGCTCTTATTACCGCACTACTGCACACATTTAATTTCCTACTGGGCTTAACAGTCATGGAAGGGGACAACATGCTGGCTATGGTTGCCAGTGACATGGGTGAACACCCCACTGTGGTATTAGCTGCCAGCTTGTGCTGGGTCCACAGAGCCAAGTGCCTATTCTTAAGATGTGTATGCTGTCCTCCTGTCCCCAGATGGCTCCCCTTTTTACTTCGACTCACATGCACATTGCAAACCTGGCAGATTGCAACTGACTCATCATTTGCATCTTGAACAAAAAAATCCCAAACAAGGGACTGTGATGCTCTGCTTTTAACATGTCCATGATGATGTGGCTTATTTAAGTCTGTTATTTTAAGCACTGAAGTGGGGGGGCACGTGATGTTTCTGGCACTGCACACTTGGACTGCAACTGATCACCGTGACTACCTATCATATTGATTACTTGGTCATCATCATCATCATCAACTAAAAGCAGTAGATCACAAGTTTTTACTGGGGGGGATTCCTGCAAACAGACTCAGACACAGCCACTTTTAATTTATTTTTCTCCGGTTACCAACTGGGGTCAATTACATCATCATCGTATTCATCAACATCACACACATCCACATCTTCTGCTTGGATGCTAGCACGTGGACTGCATGTTGCAACAACGGCAACATCATCACCATCATCATCACATTCATCATCAGCATCTACACCACCATCACCTGATATTTTTTCACCACACTGTGAATCACTGCATGGAAAATGCATGACGTTAAGTGTCATGGTGGACAGAATATCACATTGTATGCTATCATTGACATGATCATCAGAATCCTCAAGTTCAGTTACTGGGATGTTACTAGGAAGTATGACAGCATCTACGCTGCCACTCATTTGCACTGCTTCACACTCAATATGTTCGGATACGGTACACTGGTCGGAATTAGAACTTGATGCAACAATATTAATACTACCTCCACCACCACTAACACCAGTAACACTAACACCACCAGCTGGGAAAACATCTCCTCCAACTATGAGTGAAGCTACTGACTGGACTGTAAAAAACATTGTAGGAGAAATACCTTTCCTCACATCAGCAATGCACTTCTGCATCTGCGTACTATTACCATGCCCACAGACCATCTTACTGCCAACATTGCCATGGCGAGAAACAGCTTTGCTTGCACGTCTCTTTGCAGGCATTTTGGGGGATCAACCACAAATATTATTACCAAATTCAGATTTTGATACGTTCACTTTCTGATTGGAGGGACGCTGGCTAGATGTGAAATCAAATAAACAACTGTGGCTTCAGCAACAGATAAGAGACTACTCTGAGACCGTCACGGAATTAAAACTACTTCAGTAACCAGTGGTGCTGAAGGGGTCACAAAAACAATCCAGTCTAGTAAAAAATACCTTTTGAACGTGGGGATGGGGGGGGAGCACTGAATACAGACAGTGCTGATTTTTACGGCACTGCAAGCAGCAAAACTTAGAACAGAGAACATGATCGCAGTACAAAATCAGGCAGCTGCAGTGGATAGCAGGTTCACACTGCTGCGCTTAGTTGCAATTACACTAGTCTGTGTCACAATAAAAGATGTATTATTTGATGCATGCAACACTACACACACACTCACACACAACACAGAACAGTTTGTGTACAATGCTGAACGAGGAATGCAACGCAAATGCAAAAGTTCAGTGTACTATGCCACATTAATGTAAATTTGTAATTTAAACAACCTGACCTTATGAACTGCTGCACCACATCCACACAATAAACAGCAAGACAATTTGTACTATTACTGACAATATTACTGTGTGTACATTAACACAGTCAGTTATATATCAAAAATATAACCAAAAAAAAAAAGAAATCACTATTTCTCCAACTTAAATCTACCTACACAACAGATATGCCCCTCCCCCAAAGCACACTTTCACTATCTTTCACCACACACAATCAATGTTGTAAGTTAACATTCAAAATCCACACACAAACAAAAACGCTTGATGATATAAGCACAAGAGGGTTTCCTACGATCGAGGGAACTAAAGTTGGATCCCCCCAAAAAAGCAAAAATGCTTTTGAACAGCTCTTACAAGATTCCTACCACAGACACCTATCAGAGCACACTGTCTCCTACTCCTTCCTATTCATACTACCCTGAACTGAGGCTGTGCAGATCAATATAGAGCCCATGTGACCTGAAATCCCATGAATCACTGCAAAATTCACCTTTGGAGCACAAAAACAAGGCGAAGTGCACTGCCAGCAATGCACTTTGCCTTAAAATTGGAAGAGCATTGGCCCGGGGAGGCGGAGTAACGTGAAGTCAGTGTTTCTGATGGACTTCGCGCTCCTCATTATAATGCAAAGTACTCCACTTGACGTTGCGGAGCACTCCGCGAATCTGCCTTTGCTTCACGGAGCAGATTGAGCCCACTTCGCCCATCACTAGTAAAGATGTGCGAAATTGCGGAACTTTGCTTTGTGAAAAACTGCATGAAGTGTGATTGCTTTGCATAGCTTGATGTGGCACTTTATGTAGTTGCTTACATGGTGAAGTGGGCAGTTCATGAGACAAAGAGTTCACAAAGTGGCATTTCACCAGTGAAGTTCCCATTATGTGTTCGTATAGCACTTCCCCTGGCAAAGTACCCACTTTGTCTGGTAAAGATGCATTTTGCTGCTGAAGTGCCACTTCATATAGTCTTTTTTCTGAAGCTTTTTCCAAAAAATAAAAATAAACCTTCACCCACATTTGTCACATCCATACCACCCTCCTCCTCAGCCCTGACCACTAAAACTGAGCCCCATCCTCCCACCCTCTTAACAGCCAATTCCACCCTCCCCCAACCCTGGCAAGGTTTAAGCAGATTCAGTTAATTTCAGTGCATGCTTTTATTCATTCATTCAGATGGTGGTCAGTCGAGGTGAGGGGCGGGTCTGTGCCAGTCACCTTGTACTGGAGTCAGTGTTAGCAACCATTCAATGGTAGCACTAGCGAAGAGGGTGGGACTGGGTGCATCAAGAGTGGAGGGTTGACTGACACTGTACAATCCATTCACATATCTGGACTGTGTAGTACGGTACGGGCTGTCGCCCATTGGCTCACACTGTGGACCAATGGGCGTGCAATACTGATGTCAGTCAGTGGGGATGGGGCAGCAGGTGGGTGGGGAGCTGCTGCCTGCTGCTGACTGGGGGAGAGTGGGGCAGTGGGGCTCAGTGGGTGGGTGGAGAGGAGGGTACCGCTAGACCACAAGGGTTGGATTGGTGTTGCATTATTTTTCACTGACACCCGCGATCGGGCTGCGAGCAGTCCCCTGGACCACCAGGGATATGTAACATTTATAATTCTCAACATATGCCTGCGATCGGGCTGCGAGCAGTCCACTGGACCACCAGGGATAGTGTTACATGTTTTAAACAGACTTATGCCCGCAATCGGGCTGCGAACAGTCCACTGGACCACCAGAGATATGGGACATCTATATTTCTCAACATATGCCCGTGATCGGGCTGCGAGCAGTCCACTGGACCACCAGGGATAGTGTTGAATGTTTTGAACAGACAAATGCCCGCGATCGGGTTGCAAGTGGTCCACTGGACCACCAGGGATAGTGTTACATGTTTTAAACAGACTTGTGCCTGTGATTGGGCAGCAAGCGGTCCACTGGACCACCAGGGAGAGTGTTGAATGTTTTGAATGTTTTGAACAGACTAATGCCCACAATCGGGCTGCGAGTGGTCCACTGGACCACCAGGGATAGTGTTAACAGTTTAAACAGACCTATGCCCGCGATCGGGCTGCAGGCGGTCCACTGGACCACCAGGGATATAGGACGATTCTAATATTCTACACATGCCCGCGATCGGGCAGTGGGGTACTTTGCCGTGATGTGCAGGGGACGTTGGTCCTCGACGGCTGCAGTCTGGCAGGACGCCAGGTGCAAGTCGCCAGGGATCAGTGCACCTGCATGCAAATGGAGCCATAATGACATGCAAATGGCCCCATTTGTGCCTTTCATGCATTACGGCCCCATTTGCATGTGCACTTTTGAATATTGCAGTTGTTGCGCCTAGCGCAACCAAACTTGCACTAGCGCATCCCACTGCTCCACTCTGGCCACTTGCACTGGCGCAGTGGCACTGCGCCATGCACACTGCGAGTGGCCAGGGTGCAATATTCAACTATGCTGTGCTATGGCGCAGCTCCTTTGAATATCACCCTGTCAACGCCCCTGTGCACCCAAGTTGCGCTGCACCCAGGCTCGCGCTACAGCCTGGCGTAGTCTGAATATCTGGCCCAAGGAGTCCAACTAATAAATTAGCTGACCTCGCTGTTGTTGTGAAAGCAGATCTGGACTGGGTTGTCATTGCCAAGACTTGGTTCAATGATAACCACGACTGAGAAAAAACTATTCCAGGACACTGTCTTATGTGGAAGGACAGAACTGGAAGAAAAGGTGTGGGGGGGGGGCTATGTATGTAAAGAAGGGTATAAAAACCACTATGACCCAAAATGACAATACGGAAACCGAGTCACTTTGAGTAACTCTGGAGGCTGGCAATGGAGCAGTAACTCCAGTAGAAGTATTTTCTAGACCCCAGCAACAGGGTTGGAGGGGGACAAATAAATCTTAGAAACAATACACAAAATGATTGATAAAGGGGAAGTGATAGTGGTGGGCAACTTCAATTTACCTGACGTAAACTGGGGTACCCACACAGCAAATTCAGCCAGAAGCAAAGACTTCCTGGAGGCCCTGCACATATCAGGTCTAAAACAGCTTGTGAGGGATCCAACAAGGGGAGAAGCGGTCCTTGACCTGATACTCACAAACAAGGACAATATTTCAGAGGTAGACGTTGTGGGTCACCTGGGGTCCAGCGACCACTGAATGGTATGGTTTCAAGTTAAGACAAAAATGAAACTAAGTAATCAAAGACTAAAGTCATGGGCTTCAGATGAGCAGATTTCACTAAAATGAAAGAAGATCTCAAGAAAACCCTTGCAAATACTAAAGGAGGGAAGGATGTTGAAGAATACTGGACACATCTCAAAACAGCTCTACTACAAATGACAAATTACTGCATAAAGAGGGTAAGCAAAGCAAAGAAGAAAAGAAAACTACTCTAATTTTCTAAGGAAGTAGCCAACAAGGTTAGGGAAAAAAAGACGTCTTTTAGAAAATATAAGAAAACTGGATCCAACAAGGACAGGGATGACTGCAAGGAGGATCTAAAGGAAACAAGCAAAGAAATCAGAACAGCAAAAGCAACAATGGAGGAGAAGAAAGCCAAAGAGGTCAAGAAGGTGACAAACCTTCTATAGATATATCAGCGAGAAGAGAAGGACAAGAGG
The DNA here is from genome assembly GCA_016271365.2 of Neoceratodus forsteri. Lineage (NCBI taxonomy): Eukaryota > Metazoa > Chordata > Ceratodontiformes > Ceratodontidae > Neoceratodus > Neoceratodus forsteri. The sequence goes on along the minus strand of CM057450.1, from coordinate 1,687,101,220 downwards.
AGGTATTGTCAGACTAGCTAAGGATGATGTGGGAGGGGGCACAGAGGATGATAAGGACAAAGCATAAATCCTCAACAGGTATCTCTGCTCCGTTTTTACCAAGGAGGAGGAAGGCTGAGGGCCCTCCCTTACAAGGGGCCGCACTGACAGTGGCAGAGTATATTCAGGACCTCTTACAAAGGAAAGAGTCCTAAAGGAACTGGAGAAACTCAACATAAATAAGGCCATTGGACCAGGCAAAGTACACCCGAGGTCGCTGAAAGAGCTAAGAGAGGAACTAGCAGCTCCCCTGGCTGACCTCTTTTTTTTATTCACTGTTTCTGCCCCCTTCTCACCACTGCAGTGGTTCCCTTCTGGGTACCCTAGGCTGGAGATCCCCTAGTCCTTCCCCGGGTACCTCGCTCGGAGCCATCAGACCTTCCTCCATCTTGCCTTGGCCTGCCCTCCCAGGAGGGAGGGAGGGGGTCCCTTTCCCCCTCCCAGTCCATTAGAGTGTAAGTCAGGAGGTCCTAAATGGTCCTGATGGGAGCCTGGTTATGGAATCTGGAGCAGCTGGGTCCATTCTATGACCACCATGATGGGGTATTTCCTATATTCTGGTGCCTCCCACAGGATGTTGGCTTGCTAGGGAAGCCTAGGGGCAGGGTGTGTAGTGATGCGCTGCCACTCTGACTCCCGGCCAATGTCCTCCCTCCCTTCTTTGTGCCATCACAGTGCACCTCCAGGTGGCGGTATTGCAGCCGGGCAGGCAGCCCCACCCACCCCGGAGGAGGAGAGCTGCCTATGGGTGCTCAGTCCTCCTCCCACCTGGCTGGCCCTCCAGCAGCCCAAGTCCGTTCCTGAACCCGGAAGCTGGCATCACAAGCAATAACCCTATCACTACGCCAGCAGGCTGACTTTTTTAACTTATCACTTGAGCTGGGTGAGGTGCCACAGGATTGGAAAAAGACCATGGTTATCCCTTTACATATAAATGGGAGCAAAAAGAGTACAAGCAACTACAGACCGGTAAGCCTCACCTTAATTGTGGGCAAAATAATGGAAACCCTTCTAAAGGAGAGGATTATATCCTTTCTCAAAGAAAAAAGCAAATTAGACCCCAAACTGCATGGCTTTACCATAGGTACATCATGCCAAACTAATCTAATAGACTTTTTCAACTGGGAAACCAAAATAGTGGAACAGGGCAGTGCAGTAGATGTAGTATACCTAGACTTCAGTAAAGCCTTCAACTCATTCCCACATAGAAGGCTACTAAATAAGTTAGATAGCATGGGGGTAGGGCAACCAGTTCACCTGTCATGCTGGTGAATTGGATTTTGCAGTGCTTGGCAGGGCCAGCGCCATAGGGGTGTTGTTCCCCTTGCCCCATACACCTCCAACATGGAGGTGATTATAATGTACCGGAGTGCAGGGGGCACAGCCCCCCTCAAACAGCCTGGATGTGAACCGGGGCATTTGGTGAGATGAGGGTCAGGTGGCACAATGGCCAGGCACGATGTTCACGGTCGGCATTGTGCTGGCACTCTAATGATGGTCACCCTTTTCCTTCTCACCTCAACATGGGTGAACCACTAGACACAAGGCCAGAACCATAGTATCCCCAAACAAGAGTACTTCAGAGTTTGGCAGACTTCATTCTCAGTAAAAATCATTTCTGATTTGAAGGAAAATATTTTGAACAATGCTGTGGCACGGCCATAGGATCTACCATGGCCCCAGGGTATGTTAATGCCTATATGTATACTTTTGAATTAGAACACATACTTAAAGGGGAACTGTCAGCAATAAGAGAGCCTCATGCCTAAGTGTGAGACTGATTCTAATTTGCACTTTGTGTAAAAAACAATTTTTTTTTTACTTACTCTTTACTGCAGTATAGTAGAATATATTGGGCTAATTTTGCTGACTTCTGAGATTCCATTTCCTGTAACCAAAAATCCCAGAATCCCCTGTAACTGATATCAGAGGAGAACTGCAGAGCTGGGAGATTCAGTAGCCTGCAGTATACATGTTAAAGAGTTTGCAAGCTAAACTCAGATGTCTGCTGATCCTGCTGTTTTCACGGGGTTTAGTACAGTTCTCTATGACTATATCTAACCCCAGGAGAACAGCAGACCAGCAAACAGAAGATTACAGTTTATAAAAAAACACTTGACATTCACTGTAGGCTATTGAATCTCCCACTGCTATGGTTCTCCTCTGATGTCAGCTGGAAGGGAGTTTGGCATATAGGGTTTCAGGAAATGTCAGTTTACAAGTCAGTGAAACTAGTCTGATACAATCTATTACATTTCAGTAATCATTAGGTAAAAAAAGTGTTTTGTGCATGAAGGGCTAATTGGGATCAGACTCACACTTGGGTATGAGGCTCCTATAGCTGACAGTTCCCCTTTAATCTGGAAAGAAATCCATATCTTGGTAATATTAAAATCTACAAGAGATTTATTGATAACCTCTTTATTGTCTGGCAAGGTGATCAATTCTCATTACATTTTTTTTTGGACCATGTTAACACTAGAAAACCTAATTTACATGCTACCATGAACTGCAGCAAGGAAAGTGTGGACTATCGAGACATTTCAATAAAATTCACTGATATAGGTTTCGAAACTACACTGTTTCAAAAACCTACAGCAAGAAACACAATCTTGCATGCTCAGAGTTATCATTCCAAGAACCTGGTAGAAAGTATTCTATATTCATGATTCTTAAGAATAAGAAGGAATTGTAGTGAGAACTCAGATTTTGAGAAAGTGCAATGTGGAGGTTTCAACATAGAGGATACAATAGAAATACATTACAACATGCTTACCACAAGGTTCAGAATGTGACACAGATACAAGCATTAAACGGCACCACAAGAACAGCAGTAACCAATAGAGTGGTATTTTCCAGCAGAAAAATGATAAAATTCCACAAATTAGAGGAGCACTTAATTCTCATTGGAATATCCTTAAAGATTATCCATCAAATGGAGAGATATTTCAGCAGACACCTCTGGTAGCAGTCAAAGAGGTTACTACCATTAAAGACAAATTGATGCAGACTGATCATTACCAACAGAGGAAACCCCAGGGATGACAGCTCTTGGGGTGATTAAGGCCTGGCATGGTGCAATGCAGTCACTGTTCATCCTGTGGACATACCAATATGAAATCAATATACAGCCAATATATGAAATCAATATACAGCCACCCATTCACAAGCAAGGAATACACAGTTAAACAACATATCACCCATGAATCTATGAAGGTTGTATGTTTACTGCAGTGCCCATGTGATGGGATCTATATAGGGAAAACTACCAGGAAACTAAAAATTAGGATACAAGAGCATAAAACTTTAATCTGAAATGGTTTACCAACTCTGGTAGCAGAACATTTTAACACAGCCGTACATTCAGAAGCCCCATTAAGATTCTGGGGCTTTGAATTGGTACCATCCCCTTCTAGAGTGGGTGACTTTAACAGAATTCTTGAATGCAATGAGATTAAGTAGATCTATGAAATACATGTGTTAAACCCAAACATAGGGATGAACGGGGACACTAATAGGAACATTTGTTGGTAATGGGTATTCAGTTTGAATTTGATGTGGGGCAGCTTATACTCTGATAAATATTCTCTGTTGTGGCCAGAGTGTTCATAACATGTCAGTCTGAACTGATGACATTTGTGTGTAATAGATATAGGTACATGTATAAGGTGACATGTACTAGATCACATACTGAGAGATTTCTCAACATATTGCTGGCAGTTATATTTTTAAACAGTTGTTAATACTAAGATATAATTTGTCTGTCCAGTGCTTATTATATTTAGGTCCACGCTGCTTCATGGGTGTGACTTGGGACTAGCTATATAGGAAATGTTTAAACATTCAAACATGTAGCGATATATAAAATATGGCACATAAATGTTTGAATCTTTGCTGCACATTTAAAACAATGAATTGTATTGGTTAAATTCAATTTTCCTATAGACAAAAACTTTATTAAAAGTATTCACTTGTAAGCTCACAATGGAGCTAAATGATTCGCACCATATGGAACAGGGTGAATTTAGGTATTTGATTCCAAAGAAGTGCTATGCATGTTATGTGTGAAGAGACTTAATTTGGTATTACTTGCCGCACACCACTACGCTATCATTAAAAGGCATTACTAAGTTGACTCATCATTTGCCCCAGCCACTGGAAGGCAATAAATCAGCTTTGCCAATTACCACAGTGAGAGGTCACTGCCATGAGCCTGAGCTCCATCTTCTGAAGGGAGCTTGTGTATGGTTGCCTAGCAACCTATTGATCTCCCGGAGCGCAGCACACTGTCATTGTGAATGCAGGACCATGGTGGTACCTCCCACAAGAATTTGTTTGGTAAACATTAGGTAATTACTTTTTTTAACTATAACGTTTATTGTTCTGCAAATCACATACAGTTTAGTAAAAGTGGACACAGAATTTAACAATAATATAGAAATTATGTATGTGTTTCTGTGTTTGTATATAGGGGTTAAATATAATTTAAGATTTCCCAAGTAAATACAGTTCAGAAATAAAGCAACTGTTGCTGGAGTCCATGAGCTGCATGGCAATAAATCCAAATAGAGTAATTCAATGGGGACCATGGTCTTTATCATCCTACCAGAGGTGAGTAATATAGCAGCCATGCTGTATCAAAGTGATACACAGTATGTGCAAAAACAAGATCAGTTTTTAAAGTAAAGGTGTAAGTTTGCCATAGCAAATGGAAGTAGTAACCTGTAGGAGTTGTGAATCAGTCTCCTACCATTCAAACTGCCAAATAATGCTGTTTTCCTTGAAAAAAGCCTTTTATTTCGGTGCTCTGCTTCATTTGCATAACCCGTCCCTTTTTTCTCAGTGCTGCTACCCCCAACTGTGACATCATGCCAGGGAAACAAAATTTTTAAAAGGATAGTGTCACTTTTTAGTTTTAGATAGACAAATCAGGTATGTACTGTACCCACAATGCCTCACAATGTAAATTAGTATACAGGATATTATATTTCTGTGCTCATCGCAGAAATAGGAGACAACATTTCTCAGTATAGAAGTCTTGTAGTCTGATATAGTATGCACAATGCATTGTTGTGAAAATAAACATACAAAAGCTTACATTGTTGACACCACAACACTAATATGGGCTAGCACCTCAGAGTAAAGAAACTGTAAAACAGGTTTGTGTTTTACCCACAATGCCTTGCTACAGTTATTTACATATTAATGCTCACCAGCAGCAACATAGGGAACTGTACGTCTCAGTAAGGCACATTTAAGGCAACATTATAAATTACCCAGAATTCCTTGTTGTTGTATGTAAATCATTTACAACTTCCTGGCATGACACCATTCTGGGGGTGTGCCACACACAGAAAACTGGAGAACAAAATGCTGATAAAACATTAAACTAAATGACTATGACAGATTTTTTTGCAAAACAAATTTCAGCTTCAACATCTGAAGCATGTATGGCAATGGTATACTATGTGTAAAAGGCATTTGGGGAATCTTGTAACTTTCCACTAAGCATCCTGCCTACAGAATAAAAATAACACTTAGGCGCTAATTGGAGAAGAAATAGAGAAAGATTAGTTTAACATGAACATCACCAGAACTGCAAATAATACAGTCACTCAAAATTACAGTAAATGACAGAATTAGTACTTCAACTAAAAGTGAGGAATAGTCCCCCCCCAAAAAAAAATCCAGTAGGTACTGAATTATCGGCAGAGAGTATAAAGTACCTGAAGGGTTTAATTCACCCTACAAGAAAGTATTGACTTTAACATTATGAAAAAGTCAAGGCTGGATTCATGTTTCTTCGTTGGAGCTCATATTAGGAAATTATTATAACCACATGAAACTTTAAAAAAATACATTAGTATTTCAGAACTATAGGAGAGAGTAATAGATTAAATTAGGTGGTAGAAGTTTTATGCCTAACACAAGTTCAGAGTGGATTTTGTACAAACAGAAAGGTAGTCTGAAATTAAAAACGCTAACAGAATAATCCAAAGTAGATCCCTGCTGTAAAAGATTGAGGGATCTCAAACTGAATTCGTATAAGACCACTAACATATTCCAGTTGCCTTGTATTAAATTAGAGGTAATTAAATAGTGTTCAGTAGCTAGATAACTAATAGATTAGAAGTAAGTGCTACATTCCTTAGACATTTGAAATAGCGCTGACCAATCAGATCACATTATTTTAAACTGACACACATTAAAGGAGTAGTTCACCCAGAATGTGAAAAAACAAATGTTATGTAGAGTGTTTTGATATGTATGTTAAATCCTAGTGTGTCCTTCCCTCTGTCTGCTATTTGGAGTTTTTCCTAAATTGCCTGCTAGCTGTATGGTAGTTTCGACCCTAGAACTCCATAACAAATAGTTTTATTGGCTTTCTTTCTCCCAGGATGCCCCTGTCTCATGTAGCAGTGATGTATGCCCTTAGATTTAGCATGTGTATTGCTTTAAAATTAGTTTAGCAACAGCAGAGCCTTGTAACTTCTTATCCAGGGGGCACAAATGGCAGCAGTTAGTTTAGCAGATACCTGAGAGTAAGCTAACTGGAGTTTCTGTAAGACAACAGCTACTAAATAGCTCTGATTCACTATTTTTGTTTTCTCTGTGCATCAGGTCTAGCTAGCAGGAGTGTTTTAACATCAAAAACACAAATAATGAATTAAAGCTATTTAGTAGCTGTTGTCTTACAGAAACCCTAGTTAGCTTGCTCTCAGGTATCTGCTAAACTAACTGTTGCCATTTGTGCTCCCTGAATAAGAAGTTACAAGGATCTGCTGTTGCTAAACTAATTTTAAAGCAATACACATGCTAAATCTAAGGGCATGGCTACATCACTGTTACATGAGACAGGGGGCATCCTGGGAGAAAGAAAGAAAGCCGATAAAACTATTTGTTATGGAGATCCCCAGGGGTCGTAAAACTACCATACAGCTAGCAGGCAATTTAGGAAAAACTCCAAACAGCAGACAGAGGGAAGGACACACTAGGAGTTAACATACATATCAAAACACTCTACATAACATATGTTTTTCACATTCTGGGTGGACTACTCCTTTAAGTAAAAGATAATAGGGGGTCTTATATAGCATGAGAAAACAGTCAGTGTTTGTCTCAGATCCTGAGAGCAACTATCAGGCTATTCGTGGTCTGATCAGTGACATGAAAAAGTATTGTAAGTATATTTTACATACTTTATTTTGTATCTATGAAATACCAGCTAGAATAAAAATTACAAGAGGTGTTACTTTACATAGTTCAGGAGCCAAAACTACAAAAGGACTTGGCCTACAGAAAATATGACATTGAGAGCCAGGTACCTGCCAAGTTAAACTTCAAGTCTATTTCACATTTTGGTTTTATTTGCCTGTGGTGGAGGGGAGCACCAGTATATACAAAACTAAAAACCCCATTGATTATCAAAAACTGTAAATGTTTTTCAGTCAATCAATCAATCAAAATCTTTATTTTGCCAGGTGGAACATCATTGAAACAAGCTCATTTACAAGTTGGATCTGGGGAAAAAAACAATTGCCAACAGGGTTAAGACATAACAGGTTGAGTGAACGCACATAACAATTACATAGTAATAATAACAACATAATAACACATAACCATGACATGTAGCAAGTTACTTCCACCAGAACATAGCAATAGGTTCAACAGGAGGTAGTGCCACTTAAATACAATTGCATAGATACAGATATATGGACGTAAGGTAATGAGCTAAAGTTTATACAGTAAATATTATTGGAGGAGTCATAGTGAGCAGGAGTGGCAGTTCCTCTAGAGTCAAAGTGCGAAGAAGACTGAGATGGAAGAGTCCTTTGATAAGTACTGTAGGCATGGCCTGGCAAGTGGGGTGGGAAGGGGAAGGGGTACAGGGAGTGAGGAGAGAAGGTCAGATGAGATAGGAGAGGGTTGGACATGATGGCCTAGGGAGGAAGGACTGTTCTAAGGGAGAAACATGAAGATGCCACAGGCAATGGTTGGGGTTTAAGTCCAATATTTAAGTCCAACATTTTGTTATAGGTTTAATAATGTGAGTACCACAAATAAAAAAGTCAAAAGGGATTTTGAGAACAGTGAATTTTGAAATGTGAGTAAATGTAGTAGACATACATGTTAAAAATGTAAATGCAAGTAATATATATATATATATATATATATATATATATATAAAATAGTATTATATGTATTAGACTAGGTGGGCCAAAGGCCCTTATCTGCCATCAGTATCTATGTATCTATGGTATAAACAATGATTGTAAAAATGTTTTATGTTTTACTTTAGACTTTAAGGCATTCTCCCAAGAAAGCCCTCAATATTGGGTGAAATACAGAGGATTAACAATATGCCTATTTGAACTACTTGGAATAAAGTGAAAATACAGAAGAAAGTATTCGGCGTTTTGAGTGAAGTTTATGCACCCCCCCCCGCACCCTCCGATTCTTTATGGCTAACAGTTCAAATGCAGCATCTGGTTGGCAGCAAGTGTTGAAATACAGACATTACCTGTGGGTTTCCATACAACAGGGATCTACTTTGGACAATAACTGTATTCACAGACTGGGTAAAAGGAAAACAAAAAACATAACTATTGATGTCCACAACATACCACTGTCTGAACTAAATATAATTCTTCATCAATTCTAGGGAAGAGTGTAACATAGCCACAATGTACCATATGGTCTTAGTGCATTTGTATGTTTACATGCTGGCATTAACACTTTTGAAATGATCTGCCACTGAGCCCTACCATGCACTTAATGCAAGACATAGCATTTACCACAACTAACAATGTTTTCAAAAGATACATAAAAACAGTGAGAAGAGAGGGGGAAGACAACATTTTGAACCATGCTGCTCTTACTACTACCAAAATAAAAATCCATCATAACTTCTGTCCAGATGCTGTATCAGGCCTTGTAAAAAAGGTCCGGTTTGACCTCCAATTACACCTACAGTATAATGCCGTGGCAATGAAAGTGTCTGAACAATAACACCACGATCTTTCCAAATAAAGACAGATGAAAGTGACCTAAGCTACATTACCAAAAGTTTCATTGAACACATTAAAAATCATCCAAGCGTGCATGACCTACAGAAAGTTGATTCAAGAGGCTACCTATTTGAACTACCAGAAAACTCTCTCTGCACAGTCAACAGTTACAAAAAATATTTGTCAAAACTTCCTCCTGGAACAACATCCCTTTTCTACCATACCAAAAGCAGCCACAAGAATCATTAAACAGCCAGCATACCAGGTACAGTCATATGCCAGTTGGTGTTAATTATCTAGCCAGTATGCTCCCTCAGGTCAGCAAAGGAGCAGGACTGAGTCAAACATACTCAACCACTGTCTAAGGACAATTGCTGTGACCCTGTTAGCAAAAGCAGGATTAGAATAAAAAGAAATGATGGCAGTCACAGGCCACAAAAATGAATCTTCTCTGAGAAGTTACAGGAATCTAGACATCATTGAGAGGCACAGACACCATTATCCCCAGAAGTGAACCTGAACAAAGTACAGTGGCAGAGACAAAGAAAAACAGCTATCAACCACCTTCAAACATACACTGCAGCAGTCCAACAAAATAAACAAAGAAGCAACACGCCATCCAACTTCTTACAACCATCAGCTCCATACCTTAGTAATTTTACTATCCATGGCAATATGAATTTCCAGGGTATAAATAATTAACTGAGAAAAAAAAAAGCGAAGACAAGAAAAAAAAAAAAAAAGACATCAGAATGTTTTTTGTCTTTAATGAGTTTATTTAAAGATTGCACAAGAGTTTCAAGAAATGTTTTTCATGTTCTTCATGTTTCCATTCATAAAACATGCATTGTCCAGACAAATGTTTTTACAAGTATTTTACGTACTTTAATGATGCAAGGCTAGATGATACAAACAGACTAGTAAGTAAGATAGCACCTCAGGATGATAAATCTTTATCTTAACCATTGGATTAACAGACAGAAATTATGGAGGAAGGAAACAAGCATAAATTAGAATTTAGCTCAATAATATTCAATGAGGACTTAAATTGTGGTACTCAGAACAAAAGGAAAAACAAAAAAATTAAAAAGGCAAAGGTAGAAACATATAGTAGTAAATATCCACGAGGAAAGGATCTCCTAAGCAATTGATATAAAACAAAAGGTAACTGAGAATGGTGGAGAAATATACAGTATGCAAAAAAAGTAGTCAAATAACCTAATAAGAATAAATATCACAAGAAGGATGAACTTTCAGAAGAAGTAAAAGAAAAATCCAAAAAAGTAAAAAAATGAACAAAAACAATAATAATGAAGAAAGTTTGGAAGATAATATTGACTCTGCTCAATCATAATAACCTAAACTTCAGACAAGCACAATAAATACACAGACTAAAGGGGGGAGAAAAGAGTAACTCTATAATAACATTGGAAACAAATGGACAGGAAGTTGTATTACTGATACACTGAGTCCAAAGAGGGCAAAATGAAATTATTAAAGCCCTCTTCAACTTAATCAAGTTATTTGAAAATGTGCTTACCAGGTAAGAACAACTGGACCTATGGTTCTTTTTCAGACTTGACCTGGGCCAGAAATTGGCATGTATAAATACAGATACAAAAGGAATTACAAACAAGCTGAAAAATACAAAGAAGTTCCAACACAAGTACAGGAATGTTGTGCCAACAAGTACTGATGCAAATGTTTTTAAAATATTTCTTAAGCACAAGATAAGTGAAGCAAGTCTGGTAAATGATTGCAGTAAATAGGAGCAATCACTGAAAAAGCACAAGATCCTGTCTTGTTTTACAATGCCTGGTTGCAAAGATATGTTGTTAGCTGAATGTGAGTTGCCATTAGTGTTTTTTATTGTAACCAAGTCAGTGACTGCAGAGGTTTCAGACAAAAAAGGCACTTTAAACATTACAACCAAAAAAAGTTTTTCATTCAGGTCACAGAAGATAGTCACCCTAGATCAGCATATGGAGAACAATGATAGGTTTGGATGGGAGCAAGAAGAATAAACTGGCAACGGTTACTGTAAACAACAGTGGGATACTGCACCGCCATCAAAAAGTGGTAACAATGATCCAATGGCAGGACACATACGGGTTTCAAATAACAAATATTTTTTTCAGTTTATAAATAACACTGAGTTTGCGATTAATATTTTTGCAAACCAACTGAACATGGCTAGAAAAAGACAATGACAGGTCTAACAAAATACCCAAACATTTAAACTGTTGTACTTGTTCAATGACATTTCCCATGAGATCATACAACAGTAGGGGATGGCTACCATTTAAAAGTATTCTAGACACCAAAAGCGTAGGTCTTTTTTTACATTGAAAACCAGTGCATTTCAAGGAAGCCAATTACATACTGTACAGCAAGAAAATCCTTACCCAAATGACAGAAATCCCAGAAACACATTTTTACCCACAGCCTGCAGTAGATTATTAAATCATTGTCATATGACAGTACATCACAGGTTGTATATTTATTGGGACTAGAATTAACAAAGAGGGTAAATATCAGGGGACCCAAGAATGGACCCATGAGGGACCCATCTATCAACATTATGAGAGAAAGAAAATGAGAATCCAACTTCCACAAACTGTGAATGCCTTGATAAATAGTTGTTTTATATGTACTGTATATATATATATATATATATATATATATATATATATATATATATATAGGTGATTACGCCCCTATAGTTAGGGTTGAATAAGCAGTTTAATGTTAAACCCCAAATTTTGCACATTAATAACTTTGCAACTGTTCAATGGATTTGCACAAAATTTAGAACGTGTTATCTCGGATGGTAGATCTCTTGATATGCCAAGTTGTGTTTCAATTGGATTTGTGGTTTTCATGCAGTGAAGCACCAAAAAATGTGTTTTTCACTTTTTTTGCACATTTTTGCTGATTTGTGCCCATTGCACTGTAGCCACACCATTTGGCATTCACAGCCTATTGCCATAACCACTGCACCACATTGGCAGCATGCTGACTGAGCCCACAGACCAGCACACATTCACAAAAGTACAGTGCTCTCGACCCAACTGAAAACAGCTACAGGTATAGCGATACAGTGTCTGTGCTATACTTTCCCTGTAGCTGTTTTCACCTGCACTATTTTGCTTGTGTGTTTTTTACTGTGCTCTTCTTCATATGCATTCTTGACTGGGTACCCTAGAAGAGTCTTTTCCGGCATTTTACTTATTGGATTTAAGATAGAAATAGGATGAAAATCATCTAACGATAAAGAATGAGGAATTTTTGGAAAGGGGACTACCTGCGTAACCTTCAAAATGGTTGGAAATGCTTGAGTAATAAATGAAAAATGGCACCCACCTAATACAATATTTGAGGGGCAACAATTTTCAGAAATCTGATATCAATACCATTGCTACTGTCACCACATTTTGAAGTGAATGGAGGAAATTAATTGTAATACTTAACTAGCTGAAACCTTCTTGAAGTAAATTTGGGGACACTCAGAGGAGGCAGAACAATCTGCACCAGCAAAATGAGTATCAGGTGAAGATGTTACACTGTCAAAAGAATGAAAAGCAGAAAGATCAGTAAATTTTTAAATAAAGATTTTGCCATTTCATGAGAATCACTTACTACAGAATCTCCAATTATCAGTTTTTTTTTAAATAGAACCACAAAATTCAGGGTTAATTAGTGCCTTTATATTGTCCCCAAATCATTTAGGGTTGGCCCAGTAATCATCAATCTGTTTTTATCAAATTCAGATTTCGTAGATCTAATCAAGTACTACAGGGATTTCTTATTCTACAATATTCAGAAAATAATTCAAAGAGGTCTTTTTATATTCATCCCAAACTAATCTGGGTCACCTTTGAAAACAAGCACTTGTTGCCTAACGTTTTTTTCTCAAACAATAAAACTAAGACTAATTTTCTAATTATTTCCTTATTTCTGGAGAAACCTGCCTATTATTGGCACCCTTAATCGTTTCTTTCATAATAAAAAAAAAAGTAATTGGGCATAACACACATTAATGTGTACTTGGACAGCAACAGGATCAACACCCTCAAAAATTCAGAGACAGAATTACATAGGAAGGAGCTCTAAGTGTTTTAAATGTGAAGATGCAGTAAATTGAAAGATGATCACATACAGTTTTTTCTAGAGTACCAGAAAAAGAAACCATATCTACCTAATTTGTAATAAGCCAGTCTAAAAGACAGTGGTTTGGATTTAAGTAACTCGGTCAAATTAAAAGTCTGCAGTAGCATTTCATTCTGATATCAGAATTATGGAGGACAGGGTGCTGGAGGGACTAAGGGCACTGAGGGTGGACAAGGCTCTGAAGCTGGATGGCATTCACCGTAGGATACTTAGGGAGCTAGCGGAGATCCTGGCGGGACCACTGGCAGATCTGTTCAGTACATCATTGGACACAGGATGTGTGCCTCAGGACTGGAGGATGGCCCATGTGGTGCCCATTCATAAAAGTGGCCTGAAGGATGATCCAGGCAATTACAGACTGGTGAGTCTCACTTCAATCGTGGGGAAACTGATGGAGTCAATCCTAAAGGAGAGACTGGTGGCCTTTCTGTAGGACAATGGGCTCCAAGATGGCGTTCAGCATGGTTTTGTATCAGGCAGATCGTGCCAAACAAACCTAGTCAAGTACTACGACTGGGTTGTCAGGGAACTGGACAGGGGCCATGCAGTGGATGTCCTATATTTGGACTTCTTCAAGGCTTTTGACTCAGTGCCACATGGGAGGCTGGGGGAAAACTGGAATACATTGGGGTGGGAACAAAAATGGTCAACTGGATCACCAACTGGCTGAGGGGTAGTCAGAAAATGGTGGTGGTGGTGGTGGGGTAACTCTCATCACCAAGGGATGTTACGAGTGGGGTTCCCCAGGGTTCAGTACTGGGACTGGTGCTGTTCAGGATATTCATATCCGATATCTGAAATGGGATCCAGAGTAGGATCAGTCTGTTCGCAGACGATACTAAGATCAGTGCAGTGGTAGATGACATAGAGGGGTGGAGGGGGCTTCAGGAAGACCTGACCAAACTACAAGAATGGTCAGAGACATGGCAGTTGGGGTTCAATGCCAAGAAGTGCAAGGTACTGCATTTCAGAGCAAAGAACCAGGGAGGAAATATCAGTTGGGAGGGGTACAGTTGGTAAGCACAGTGGAGGAAAAAGATCTAGGGGTACTAATAATGGGGAGTATGAACCACTCAGCTCAGTGCAGGAAGGTGGCTGCAATGGCAAACAAGATGCTGGGGTGCATAGCGAAGGGAATCTCCTCCAGGCACAGAGAAGTGATCCTTCCCCTGTACAGGTCACTGGTCAGGCCGCACCTGGAATACTGCGGGCAGTACTGGTGTCCATTCCTGAAGAGGGACATCAGATTGCTGGAGGGGTACAGCATAGGGCAAGCAAGATGATACAGGGACTTGAGGGTAAATCCTACGAGGAGAGGCTGGGACAGCTGCAAATGTATTCCCTGGAAGAGAGGAGGGATGGGGGGATATGATCAAAAACTTTAAGTACTTAAAGGGTATTAACAGGATTAATACAGAAAGGAGTCTTCAGATCAGACGGGGGAGGGATACGAGAGGGCATCAGCTGAGATTGGAGAGGGGGAGATTCAGGAGGGAAATCAGGAGACACTTTTTCACAGAAAGGGTGGTAGATAAGTGGAACACTCTGCCCAAGGAGGTGGTATTGTGTAGAATGGTGCTAGGATTTAAGAGAGGGTGGGACAGAGTGAGGAGGGTGGTTAATAGGAGGGGAGGGAGGGTGGGGCAACTGCAAGTTGAGGGGCTAGCTGCACAATAGAGCAGACGCGATAGACTGTGAGGCCTGTTTCTGCTGGCATTTCATATGTCTGTATGTTCATAATTAACCCCTTCTTCCTGTTGCCAGTTCAAATTTATATCCCCCATAATAACCGAATCATGATTCTTGGGGAAGGGTTCCATATGTCTAAAAAAGTTTGACAGCCCTTCCAGACCACCCATAGGAGGGTTATACAGATAACTAATGAAAATGCTTTCTACATTTCTCCAAAACCAGATGGACCAGAATCCACTCCATAATACAGTTTTTAGGACCACTATTTGCAATAACAGTAATATCAAGAGGGTCTATGTAATAAATGGCTATACCGCCACCCTTTTTTCTTTCACATTCTGTCTAAGTAGGCTATATTGTAACCAGGCAATGAACATATTTCATCTGAGGTAACTGGTTTTAACCAGGTCTCAGAGACCCCTATTCAGGAAGGTTTTCAGCAACTAGGATTTCAAGTTGGAGATTTCAGGATAAAAAATCCTTGCATTCAGATACAGACGTTTTAGACCATTAGACAAACTGCATATAGGAATAGGCCCAGTAAAAGAAGATGGGTTCCTAGGATTAGTCTCTATGTCTCCAGCCAATAGCAGCAAGGAAAGATACCAAGATAGGAGCTGTGGTTGATGACGTGGAGGGGTGGAAGGGGTTGCAGGAGGACCTGACTAAGCTGCAGGAGTGGGCAGAAACATAACAGTTGGGGTTCAATGCCAAGAAATGCAAGGTTACGCACTTCAGAGCCAGGAACCAGGGGAGGGGTTATCACTTGAATGGGGTACAGTTGGGGAGCACCACACAGGAGAAGGACCTAAGAGTGATCATTACGGGGAGCATGAACAACTCTGCTCAGTGCAGGAAGGTGGCAGCAAAAGCCAACAAAATGCTGGGGTGCATTGCAAGGGGATCTCCTCCAGAAGGAGGGAGGTTATCCTGCCTCTGTATAGGTCATTGGTCAGGCCCCACCTGGAGTACTGCGTGCAATACAGGTGCCCATTCCTGAAGAAGGACATCAGATTGTTGGAAGGGGTGCAGCGAAGAGCCACAAAGATGATCCAGGGATTGGCGAACAAGCCCTATGAGGTCAGGCTGGGAGAGCTGAATATGTATTCACTGGAGGAGAGGAGGGATGGGGGGATATGATCAAGACCATTAAGTATCTGAAGGGATAAACAAGACCAACACAAAAGGGAATTTTCAGATGAGAAGGCGGAGGGATATGAGGGGGCATGGACTGAGATTGGAGGGGGGAAGATTCAAGAGGGAGATGAGGAGACATTTTTTTCATGGAAAGAGTGGTGGACAAATGGAATGCCTTACCAGATGAGATGGTGTCCTGTAAGATGGTGGGCAGTTTCAAGAGGGGTTGGGACAGTGTAAGGGGAAGGGATACTGGGAAGAGGGGTGGGAGGGGCAGCTGTGAGATGAGGGGCTAGCTGCACACTCCAGCAGAGTCCATAGACCATGAGGCCTGTTTCTGCTGGCAATTTTGTGTGTTTGTATGTTAGTAAAGATTAAAACAAGCAAATACTTTAGGACTGCAAAAAGCAATTAGAGTTTGGAGACACAGACATCAAACACAATTCACAATATCTTAATTCAGTTTTCTTTGCTAACAAAACCAAATAAGAAAGATCATAATCTACATGAAAAAACACTTCTAATTTCTAAGACACTGAGAAATCATTATCATTAGAAAGCCCCTCCTCAGCAGTTGCAGTAAAAATTGAGGCACACACATCAAATAGAATCAAATTACTAAACAAAAATAAAGAAATAAAAACAATCAACATTATTGAATGAAACCTAAAGATAAAATGCAGAGTTAAATAATAAAATAAACAAAACTTAGATGAAGTAGTAAAAACAAATGCATCTGCAGACTAAGATAAAAAAAAACAATTACAGTTCCGACAAGCAGAGTTCAGTGCTTCAGTGCTCCACTGCTCTACCGACTTTACAGACTTGCTTTACTTTGCCCCCACTTTGCCATCACAGATGTCATAGCTTTCAGACACTGCATCTGGCCCACTCCACTTTATCCTCCAAGCCATGCCTCTTTAACCCTACCTATGGATGCCGGAACATGGGAAAATGTGGGGGTGATGAATTTCAAAAGGGCACAGGGTAAAAAAGATAGTTTCTGCAAGCAAAGGGGCACTTTGAATGCTCATGGGCAAAAGTGAGGGGGGGGGTTGCAGCACCCCCATGCCCATAAGCTTCAACACCTATGTCACTACCACCATCAACAGAAGAGGGAAACAAGGAGCAAGCAGGAGGTTCAAACATGGGCAGAAAGTCACTTCCCAGGATAAACAGGGGCGGACTTATGATGATTATGTGAGTGTGTGGGTGGGTGGGTGGATGACAAACAAGCAGGCTACAACATAATTGGTTACACAGTTATACTGGAAGCAGTTCAATATGAGACAATACAGAGATTACCAACCTTGTGGCACACATAGTCACAATAGCAGCTCAAGCTCATCAGATGTCAAGTAGGATGTTATTGCACAGGGGGGACCAACTGAGATGGAACAGCACAACCATTGGAGTACACAGTCAGTTAAGAGTCAGCCACCCTCCTGCAGACTCACTCCACTTTGCCCCCTCTTTGCTGCCACAGAAGCTGCTGCATTCATATACCACCATGTCTGGCACCACTCTACTATATCCTCCAAGTCCCACCTCCTTAATGCTGCCACCACCAACTGGAGGGAAAAACAATGAGCAAGCAGCAGATTCAAATACGGTCAAAAAGTCAAATGCCAGTATAAACAGGGGCGGACTTACTGATGATTTTGCGGGGGGGGGGGGGTGGATGACAAACCAGCAGGCTGTAACAGAATTGGTTACACAGCAACACAGGGGAAAAATCCAGCATGAGATAGCAGAGAGATTATTAGCCTTGTGGCACACACAGTCATGGCAGCAGTTCAATCTCATCAGATGTCAGGCAGGATATTATTGCACGGGGGGGTCAGCTGATATGGAACAGCACAGCTACTGTAGCACACAGTCACTTCGAAGTCTGCCACCCTCCTACAGACTCCCTGTACTTTGCCCACACTTTGCCGCTGCAGAAGCCACCACTTTCAGATGCCACCACCTCCAGCCCCATTCTACTGTATCCTCCAAGCCCCATCTCCTTAGCACTGCCACCACCAATAGAAGGGGGAAATAAGGAGCAAGTGGGAGATTCAGACACAGGAAGAAAGTCACTTGCTGGGATATACAGGGCAAGCTTACTGATGATTGTGTGAGTGGGCAAATGACAAGCAAGCAAGTTGCAACAAACTGGTTACACAGTTTCCCATGGAGCAGTCCAGCATGAGACAGCACAGAGATTACAAGCCTTGTGGCACACACAGTCACGGCAACAACTCAATCTTATCTGATGTCAAGCAGGATGTTATTGCACAGGGGCACCAGATCAGATAGAACAGCACAACTACTGGAGCACACAGTCACTTAGGAATCTGCCACTCCCCCACAAACTCGTTCCACTTTGTCCCCACTTCTCCACCACAAAAGCTGCCAGTCACCGCTTTCAGACTTCAAAATATTAAAAACATTGGATTCACAATTTATCTATGAGGAAAATATAAAATTCATACACACTGTTAATGGGATGTGTAAAATTACAGTGGTACTAAATACATATAGGAAGGCATAGAAATAGTACGAGTATGCTGGGCATCTGGAAATTCTTGAAAATTTTAAAGAACAAAACCAAAAAGAGGAACTGAAAGCTAATAAGAGATGCCACAATGATCGGTCCTGGGTCCAGTCCTTTTCAACAGGTTCAATAGCGATACGGGAGAAGCTGTGTCTCTTTGCAGACAACACTGAGCTCTGTGGCAGGGTATCTATCAGTCAATCAATCAGTTTTTATTTATTCAGTGCAATTCTCATTGTGATTCACTGCGTTTTACATTAAAACATTTAAAAAACGTAGAAAAACAGACATACATAAATCATATTACTACAACATCATTAGTTAATAGTAAAATATTAGTCCTCTTCAGGAAATGCTAATCTGAATAAAAAGGGTTTTAGTTCCCGCTTAAACTGTTCAACAGACTTGCTTTCTCATACAGGATACTGAGGAGGGGTTAGGGAGATGCATAGATACTTGCAAAAGCTAGGGAGGTGGTCAAAGATTTGGCAGTTGAAATTCAATGCCAAAAAGTGGAAGATGATACACGTAGGGAACAAGAACCCAGGGACAGAATACTGGATTGTGTGTGTGTGGGGGGAGGGGCTGTGCTCGACCTCTGAGGAAAAAGTGTAAAGCTGTGCATGACCTCTGAGGAAAAAGTGTAAGTTGTGCATGACCTCTGAGGAAAAAGTGTAAAGCTGTGCTCGACCTCTGAGGAAAAAGTGTAAAGTTGTGCTCGACCTCTGAGGAAAAAGTGTAAAGCTGTGTATGACTTCTGAGGAAAGAGACCTAGGGGTCATCATCAGTGACTTCCTAAAACAATCAAATCAGTGTAGCAAGACCTATAATAAGGCAAAAAGGATGCTGGCACATATAGGTAGGGGTACTGATAGCAGAAGGAAGGAGGTATCACTGTCTCTGTACAGATTACTGTTGAGGCCCCACCTGGAGTACTGTGCCCAGTTCTGGAGTCCTCACCTAAGGAAAGATAAGTACAGGCCAAAATGATTCAGAGCCAGCAGGGCAGATCTTACATGGATCGGCTCAAGGCACTGAACATGTACTCTCTGGAGGCCAGACGACAGAGGGGAGATATGATAGAGACCTTCACGTTCCTGAAAGGAATGAACAAGGTAATCTGTAAGGAACTATTTAACATAGGCAGTGGATTAGGAACACAGGGGCATGAGTGGAAACTGATGGGGAGAGCTTCAAGAAGAAAGTGAGAAAGTTTTATTTTACAGAAGGGGCAGTGGAGCTATGCAACAATCTGCCAATTGATGCGGTGGGAGCCAAAACTATCATGTTTTCAAACACAGCTGGGACAGAGTGAAGGGTTTAGTGGTTGCTCGGGGTGACAGCGGTAGAGCAGGGAGCATGGGAATAGATAATGTGGGTTAGAATCCTGCATGGACAATAGGTCCCAGGTTTATTAGGGTTTATGGGCAGACTGGATGGGCCTGTGGTCTTTTTTCTGCAGTCATTATCTATGTTTCTGTCATAGGGACATCAGAGAAGAGGAGCTAATGCTATCATTCTTTGAAATTCCATTTGATTATAGAGAGAAACAAAGACACCTGATGAAAACTATGCGTGTGCTTATTAGGGATACTTGCGGGGGTCAAACTTGGGAAAATGGGAATTAAGAGAGTTGAAAGAATAGACGCAATAAATGATCATGGACAATTTAATAATTTTGTTAGAGACCATATATTAGCTAACCAAAGTATGAAACTTACACCAAAGCTTGATAATATGGGTGCACAGATCAAAGACTAGAGAGAAAATGACAACGGGACATCCAAACCCAAATCTGAGAAGTCCAAACCCAAACTTGTGCAAGGAAAAAACTAAAATCAATGGAACAAATACCAATGAGGTGAATTTATTAACTAAAAATAGGTACAAGGTCCTAGCACATAAAAAGGTATGATCTTCAGAGAATATTGATATCCTCAATAAACTGGACAATCAAACTTTAGGAACATTTGTTAAATGTGGCAGTTTTTTTTTTTTAGGAAAACTAGAGGATAATGATTTTAGAAAATGTATATTGAATACTAAAGTGTTAGTTTTACAAAAAACATGGCATGCAGCCTGAAGTCTTAGAATAAATGGATTCAACTCATTTATACTAGAAGCCCAGAAAAACTGCAAAGGTATATGACCTTCAGGCAGATTAGCAATATTTTTAAACAATTCAATGGCTTATCATTCTAAACTTATGGGACTCTTTCCAGAAAGCAAAAAATACAATTGTAATTGACTTGGGAATCAATGGCGATGAATGCATCTTTATTAATGTATTTATACCCCCAGAAAACATGAAATTTTACTCAGAAGAAACATGGAAGCATCCAATAAATATTTTTTTTTTTTCCTATTTTTTCCCTACGCCTCTCGTCGACAATCGACTCTGGTCACGGACCCCTGGAGCCCTGGCCACGGATATAACCGTCTCCCCGGTCATCCCTGGCTTCCCCCCAGAGAGTGGGGCCACGGTTCCGACCCCCTATGGGACAGCGGAACTGTGACTGGTTGGGGAAACGGCTCCAGTGGCCAATCAGGGCTTTCCTGGGGCAGGCGTCACCGAGGCGCAAGGTGTGGGATTTTGTTCCCTCCATTTTCCTCCCGAGGCGGGGGCGTGCAATGATGCCAGCATCGCCACCTCCCTCACCCCGTTTGAGCGTCGACAGCGCGGGTTCTTCCGGCCTCCGCCAGGAGTCCCAGTGCTCCGAATGTTGCCGCACCCTCCCGGAAGGAGAGCTGTCCATCGGACGCTCAATCCTTCTCCCCCTGGCCGGCCCTCTGACGATCCGGGTCCGTTCCCGAACCCGGGTCACCGGCGTCGCAAGCGGAAATCCCACCGCTGCGCCCGCAGGCCGGCTTTTTTGTTTTGTTTTGTTACTCTGTTACTCTGTTTCTCTCCTGCCCTAACTGGCCCACATGCCCCAGCCACCCCAGCCCTGTCCATCAAGACTTACTTCGACCCGGCATCTTCCCCCAGAGACTGCCCTCCCCGGTAGAGTCCCCCCCAGACTTGGCCACTCTACAAGATCCAGTTCAGCATGGACTGTGCCTGGCTAGCAGCGTACAGGGCCTATGGGAGATCAGCATTATCCCGTTAATCAAGTGCCATTTTCTTCTTCCTTGCTTTTTTCCCAGGAGGTGCAGATGTGCAATGCCATCATGAGGCATGCCACATGCCGTGTGTCCCTATGTGATCTAACTCAATGGCTGTCACACCTTGCAGTGCATCGTGACGTCCCTGGCCTGCCCTATCCCTGGTCTCTACCAGTTGTGAAGCAGATGCCAATCTCTGTGTCCCTCCATCCCCCGAAGAAGGAGAGCAGTCCCTTAGATGCTTGGCCCTCCTCCCCCCCCACCAAGCTGGCCCTCTGACTCTAGAGCTCACTTCTGAACCCAGGTCATCAGTGTTACAGATGGTAGCTCTACCACTACACTGACGGGCAGGCTCAATTAGTATTACCAATAATGTCAAAGATAAATTCCCAACAGCTGATATTCTGGTATTGGGCAACTTGAATGTAAGGATGGGCAATACAGAGTTTAATAATATAGAGGATCTGATGCAGAATTTAGTGAATTTGAGGACTTTTAGTGCTTTCTCTGGGAAAGAATTAATGCACAAGAATGCTAATAGAAGAGGGAAGCTGTTAAATAGAATAATGTTTGAGAGAGCGTTATTACTACTGAATGGCAGGACCAAGGGTGATACTCTGGGAAACTAGCTTACATTGGTCCCATGGAAACGTCAGTAATAGACTATATGCAGTGTACAATTACAGCATTCCAAGATAGCCTCCTTGTCCATTGAAGGCAGAACCGAAAGTGATCATTCACCCTTTATACTAAAGCTTATTTATAATCATGAAATTGAAGAAGATGCCAAGCTCCAAGATACTGACAGTTGAAATAAAAAAAAAAATTGTTAATCTTCATTAATTAAGCATTCATTCACAGTTAGGGCCACTGGCTGGTTAAATAAGCTGCCTGATATCTTGCTCAATCTATTAAGTTTGACCAGTTTAAGAGAGCACTACAGGCCACCCTAATAGTTCAATGCAACTGTAAGTGCTAATTATCATAACTAAAATTCCTCCCAGTATACTCATCAAACTGTGTCAGACTCTGTCTCTGAGGCCATGTACCGTTACTGTGCATGTTCTACACTGATTCTGTCTGCCTTATTGTAAAATTGTATGCAATTGATTCCAGTCTTTTTATTTGTAATTGTCTGACAATATTTGTATTTGTTTGACTTCATTCCACTGGCACTTGCTTACTGTATTTGTTGCATTGCTTTGTGATCTCTATTATTGATACGGAACCATCGTGAAAGAGTATTTGTGCTTAAAGGTATTTTCCAAAATTTTCTATAAATAAACATTGCAACTGATAATATACTGGAAATATCAAATCAGTTAGAGTCTAAGAATTTACTTACTCTGAGAGATAAAATAGATGAAATATATTCAAAAATAGTATATGAGCCGATCTCAACCATTTTTGAGGATATTATATGAGAGTTAATTGAGGACACAGTAAAAAGAACAAACCTTGGTGGTGTCTTTCCTGTACCAGATGGGGAGGGGAGTAAGTAGGGTTTTGTGTTTGCATGTTGATTTGTAGTTGTTAGATGTTTATTGGTTGTAATTGTGTTATTGTTTCTTATTTGAAAATCTTAATAAAGTATATTAAAGTAAAAACACTTGGTTTAATTATTCTTGTTGACTGGAAAAAGAAAGCTAAATCACATAAGAAGAAAGGTGAGAACTGCAAAAACCCAGCAAAAAATAAAGGAGCTTTCCGAGCAAAGAAAGGTATATAAATTGAAGTTAAAAATGGCTAAAATTAAGCCAGTCCAGTGTCAAGATGGGCTGAGGTGCTAGCTGCCTTACCATCTGCCATGCTTGTGATGTGGTTTTAGAAATGGGCGAGGGTGGAGAAGGAGGACTGAGCATCCTGTGGACTGCTCTCCTCCTCCTGGGAGGGGGACAGAGAGTCTCGCTGCACTACTACCACCCAGTCGGAGGAGGGGTGGTGTGACAGGCAAGCACTAGTTTTGGGGCACCAACGCAGACCCCTATAATGTGCATGTGTCCACAAGTGCAAGAGTTTCGTTACATGTGGCTCAATCTGATGGGGAAATGGGGAAAGAAAAAGGGAAAACAAATGTGTACTGGCCACCACGGATGATGGCGCTGTTGCCCTTGCGTCCAACCCCATGTGGTCCCCGCTGGTGCAACAGTGTGAGGGGGGAGAGGCAGCTGGGAGAGGCAGATGGGTCTAGAGGCGCAGTACAGAAGTCTGAGGCAGGCAGAGGCTTGAGTGCCAAACAGCCATATGAAAAAATAGCTCAAATTAATTATCTAAAGTCCCTTTGACTACAATTAAATGAGGCAATATTTAATAAGAACCTGAATACCTTTTGGACCCTTGTGGCAAAGGCACTACTAGTTTTGAAAATGACAACAGTAATTAAAGCTGAGAATTGGATACAATACTTTAAAAAGTGTTTTATAAGGTAAGTATTTTGGAAGCATACACATTAGAATTGGTAGACTTCCCAGAACAATCTAATGGCCTTGGTTCTTTAAAAAGAAGAGATGCACTTTGTTCTCTCTTTTCAGAAACTGAACAAAGCCCCAGGTCCAGACTCAGTTCCTACTAATGTATATAAAACACACCACAGAATGGTGGATCCCAATATTACATAATTTCTTATTTACTTTTTTTCAGTTCAAATACAGCCTCTTGGAAAGGATATATAACAGTAGTGATTTTCTTAAAAAGGAGACAAACATGATCCCCAAATGTATTGTATATGCCAGTTAGTTTAGCTGATATTTTACAGAAATGTTACACTAAAATTATACAACAGAAGTTAGAGCCCTGGATGTTTGATAATAACATTCTTTCTGTGGTCCATACCTGGTTCGGGGTGGATAGGTTGAGTATAGATAATTGCCTTATGCTCTATTAATTATGCTGTATTTATTGGCAGAAAAATATAACCTCATAAAGAACCAACCCTGTATGTCATGTTTGTTGATTTTAGTAAATCTGATAATATAAATAGATACAAACTCTGCCTGAAGGCGAATAAATTGGAAGTTCCAAAACAATTGCTCTGAATAATTACGGACTTACATACTAACGCGTGGTCTCATGTCCATGCTATTTTAAAAAACAAATTATCTGAAACATTTCTTTTGTTTTTTTGTTCCTATAACCCCTATCTTTGGACCCACTTTGCCCGCTGCCCCCATGCCCAGGCTTGCCCCCCTGAGCGGGGCCACTGGGGGGGCTCCCCCTCCCAACCAACACTGTTTGGTAAGCCTTGCTTACCCCCGGGTTAAGGAGTAATGGGAGCAGACCCCCCAGCGGATGTCGGGAGGCAGTGAGCAGTAGAAGCGGGTCATCATGCCAGGGGTGGCTTTTTTTTTTTGCAATGCTTGCTCCCCGGGGGCAGGATGTGCAGTGACATCCAGCGTCCGCGCCCCCCAACATGATGGTGCCAGTTGCAGTGGAACACCTACCTCCACCAGGGGTCCATAAGGCACCGGACACTCTTCCCCCTCCCTTCCCCAGAGAAGGACAGCAGTCCCCAGGATGCTCTATCCTTCTTCCCTGGCCAGCCCTCTGACTCCCAGGTCCATTCCCAAACCTGGGTCATCGGCGTTGCAAGCGGATATTCAACTGCTGCGCTGGCAGGCCGATTAACCTGAAACATTTTTTTCTGACAGATTTGGGATGTAAGCAAGTTTGCTTATTGGCCCCATCATTATTAATGTCTATATAAATGGCATTCTTCTTGAAATAATTGATGAGTCTTTTCATAATTCTAGGATAAGTATAAAGTTGTTACGTGGATTAGCCAATGCAGATGATGTAACTCTTCTTTCTACTTCGAAGTTGAAATTAGAAAGAAAATTTGATGGATTTTATTTATTCTGCCAGCAGAAAAACATTGAAATAAGCATGCAAAAAAAACTATACTGATGAAGCAGTGTATTAGGAAGAGCAGAGGGGTAAAGCCAGCCAAAGCTTCCCCTCCCCCTTCCACACTGCAGCTGAGGCAGCTGCAAGGGGAGGGATCTTTGAACCTGGACAGGCATTTCTTACCCACAATTCGAGGTGACCCTAGGAGCATGGGATCCAATGGAGCTGGAGGACTACAGCAACAAGAGGATGGCACCTGTAGAGGTGTCCACAGAAAGTCTGCAGTTCTGCAGTGGTCTCTGAAGGTAAGGTCCAGAGGTTATTGCAAGTAAGTTTAACCATAGCTCATACAGATGCACCCAAACTGGGGTATTGTCACAGGAGGGCCTATTGTTAAATATGTGTTCTAGCCGGCCTGTGTCATAATACCTATATTGTGTGCAGTTGCAGGGGGACTAGTAATTAATTTCTGAGCTAGCAGGCTTCCGTAGCAAACCACTATCTACAGGACTAACAGCTGGGTCCTCAGGGGAGGACGTATCAACTAGGAAATGTCACAGAAAAGGAAAGAACAGTGGGTGGAGGGTGGTTTGTCTAAATGCCAGGAGCCTGGGAAATAAAGTTAGTGAACTGCAAGTCCTCGAACTGGATATGATGGCCACCGTGGAAACCTTGGCATCGTAAAACAATGACTGGGACCTGGCAATCCTAGGTTACACTCTGTTCAGAAAGGACATGAAGATAGGCATATGAGGAGGGGTGGTCCTTTATGTGAAACATAACATAAAGGTCACAGAAGGTGGGTCAGTTAGGAGGGCCAATGCTCGGACGAAGTCCCTCTGGGTATACCTGACTACTCCTTCTCTGGGTACCCTTGACCATTCCATCTGGTAAGTGTGTTAAGGTAGGGGTGGTTTACAGACCTTCAAATGGGGAACTAGGGGAAGAATGGGCTCATAGTGTAGCTACTAGGGACATGGTGGTGATGGGAGATCACAGCGTGTCAGACATGAACTGGGAGACCTCTGCTGCTTGCAATGTCAGAAACCAGGCACTACTTAAGAGTATGCAAGGCTGCCTGTTGGTGCAGCTGGTAAAGGAACCCACAAGACAGTCATCTTGGATGTGATCCTTACCAATACAGAAAGGATTAGCCATGTGACAGTTGGGGATCCACTGGGATCCAGTGACCCTGTGGTTCAAGCTGGCCTTGAATAGCCACACACCTCCTTTCAGAACTGTGGTGCTGGACTTCAGGAAAATAGATTTTGGAAAGATGACAGATATTGTCAGGAGCAAGTTACAGGGGGGAGTTATAGTAAGTAGGTAGTGTAGAGAAACAATGGGAATTCATTAAGGAGTCAGTTCTCAAGGCAACCAAGACTTGCATGAAAACTGTTACTAAGGGTATGAAGCACAAAAAGGCCCTATGGTTCTCTAGGGTAGTAAGGGAGGCAGTAAGGAGGAAGAAAAGGGCCTTCAACTATAAGTGGAGCCGGCCCGGTAGTGCTGAGGGTTGAGGCGTTGGACGCCACACCTCGCGCCACGCCGGCGACCCGGGTTCGGAAACAAGCCGGGAGTCGCCAGGGGTTGCCGAGGGGGAAGAAATTGAGCGTCCGGTGGACTGCTCTCTCTTCCCAGGGGAGTGTGGGGAGACGCTTGTTCATGAAGCGACCTCTGGCGGTGGCCAGTAGGTCACTGACTGAGCAGTGCAGCATATGCCAGGGGTGGGCAGAGCTATGGCATTACATTGCCTCACTGGCTGAGCTCCAGGGGGAAGGAACAGGAACACAAAAGAAAGAAATACCCCAATACCTGGGGATAGATGAAGGTGCCTCGACCTTCACAGCCCACACTCCCAATTCTGGGCCATCTCCTCTCTCCAGCCAGGCTAGTGTGTGTTGGGCACTTTGCCCTATAAAGATAGAGCACTCTGAGTGGATAGGCCGGCCCTACCTCCGGATGGTTCAGACCCGGAGGTGGGGCTTGGCGGCACAAGGGGGGGACAGAGAGTGGTCACGGCGGGAGGTAGAGGCTGGGAGCTCCCGAGGTAACTGGAAGGAGTTCTCCTGGGGTTGGGGATAAATAAAGTTTAAAAAAAAAAAACAACTATAAGTGGAAAGAGGAGGAAGAATCCTGGGAGATATATCAGAGCACATTGAAGTAGGCTAAGAAGGTGATCAGAGATGCCAAGTTTGCCACCAAACTGCCGAGGATGGGCAGAGGGCATGAGTTCTAAACAATTACTTCTACTCAGTATTTAAAGAGGAAGCAGACAGACCACTCTCAGAAAGTATTATTAAGGCCTTTGGCAAGTGCATTTAGGAATTGGGACCGATTCAATTCACTGCTGATAGAATCTGTAAGGGGCTGGCAGCACTGAAGATTGGCAAAGCACCAGGGCCTAATAGTTTACACCCAAGGGTGCTCAATGAACTGTTGTTAGAGCTGGTGAACCCCCTAGCAGGACTGTTCAATGACTCATGTCAGACTGGGCAGGTCCCTGTGGATTGTCGGATGGCTGAGGTGGTCCCATTCCACAAGGGAAGGGAGGAAAGGGAACATCGTTTAACCAGGAATAGCACACTAAGCCGAAGCTTGTTTTCAAATGCGATCTGGGAGCACAAGGAAGTTAAGTGACTTGCTCAGGGTCACACAGTATGCAAGTAGGGGGCCAAGGGATTCAAACCCAGCTCTCCAGGTTTGCAACTCAGAGCCTTAAACCACTGCACTATACTGCCTCCCAATGGGAGGGAACAAGGAGGAGCCAAGTAACTACGGATCCATCCATCTCACCTCTGTCATGGGAAAGCTGATGGAGTCTCTAGTCAAGAAGGATTTGGTACCGTTCCTGGAAAGCAGTGGTCTCCAGGACAGCAAGCGGCATGGATTCATGGCGGGGAGGTTCTGTCAAACCAACCTAATTGTTTTCCTTGACTGGAATACTCAAGCTGTAGACAAGGGGAAGGCAGTCAGCATATTCTACTTTGATTTCAACAACGCTTTTGATTCTGTGTCACACAGGAGGCTGCTGAAAAAAACTAAGGGATCTGGGAGTAGGAGGGGAACTAACCAGATGGGTGGGAAGCTGACCAGGAGACTGTAAACAGAGAGTACAGTTTGGCAGGCTTAATTCAGGAGACAAGGATATCATGAGTGGAGTGTTGCAGGGATGTCCTTGGACCAGTTCTCCTCAACATGTTTGCTTGAAACAGTGGTGAAGGAATACAAGGAAAGTTGTGTCTCTTCACATATATCACAAAACTCTGTGGGACAGTGGATAGCCAAGATGGGGTTAAGGAGCTGAAAGAGGATCTGGATAGGCTAGAGAGGTGGTCCAAGGTCAGGCAGCTTAAATTCAATGTTCACAAAGAAGTGCAAGGTTATGCACCTGGGTACAAGGAACCCCAGAAGAGATTACTGGTTGGGAGGTGTCAGACTTGCAGTCTCAATGGAAGAAAGAGACACATGGGAGTGATCATTAGCAACTCCTTCAAACAAGCCAGTTAGTCTGACAAGGCTTATAGCAATTTGGGTAGGATGCTGGGGTGCATAGGAAGAGGCACTGACAGCAGGAAAAAGGATGTGCTGTTGTTCCTCTACAGGTCCTTGGTAAGGCCACACCTGGAGTACTGCACCAGTTCTGGAACCCTCACCGGAGTAAGAATAAAAGCAGACTGGGGGCAGTCCAGAGGAATGCGACCAAAATGATTCCAGGTCAGAAAGCAGATCTTTTGAGGAGCACTCAGGGCCCTGAACATGTACAGTGAAGCCCACCAGGATGAAGCACAGCACTGCAGAATTCTGCAGTAGAGTTACTGCAGCAAACAATGCAATTTCAATGGGAGTTAATCCCTCTTGGCATGCAGTAAACCTGCCACACTGCGCTTCATCCTGGTGGGCTTCACTGTACTTACTGGAGACTAGAAGGGAGCAGGATGAAATGACTGAGACATTTAAATTCCTGAGAGGCATTAACAAGATAAATTGCAAAGAGCTATTCACTAAGAACCTCAACTCCGTAAGTACAGGACATGACTGGAAACTGGTAGGAAGAAGATTCAGGAAAGATGCTGTATGAGGAAGTATTTCTTTACAGAATGGGAGGCTGAGCCTTGGAACAGCTTGCCAGCAGATGTGGTGGGAGCAGAGACTGTGAGTGGGTTCAAACACAGCTGAGACAGGGTGAAAAGTCTCATCGACACAGACTCTGATGGACAGTAGGTTAGGGGCACAGGTAGTACAAAAAATGGACAGACTGGATGACGCTTGGACTTAATCTGCTGTCATATTCTATGATTCCGTGAAGTACACAATTAAACATAGGGCTTAATGTTTAGCTGCCATCCCTTTAAGAACATCCAGAACACTGCTTGTTGTTATAAATGTTGCACTGCCTAGCAATGCCATGTTATTTTAGGGACAGTCTGAGAAACCCCTCAGTCATGGTGTGCAGAAATCTCCTGTGATGAATAAAAACATTTTCTACTTTTATTTTATGCGTCCGACTAAAGTTACTTGCACAGTCCAGCAAGATGGCATCCGCTGGTACAGCAAGAGATGGGCATGGCAGACCTGAAGAGAACGTAAGAGTCCTAGTGGCAGACCAACACAAAAACACCACACATGGTGGAGGATGCAGCCCTTCTCCTGCCCTGGCCCTATCTCACCTGCCTGTGTCAGCCACCAACTGCTAAATGTATTAATAGGTTACAAGCCTCCCTCCCCAGTCTAGCACCTTGAAAATCTGGACCCTAGGCACTTACATTACAGCCCTGGATGCAGAAAAAAATGTCTTCTGCTTTCTGCAGCAGCCCTCCTCCACTACTCAGTCTATGGACTGTAAAGAAAAGAACAGAAAAAAATATATAAGTGAAACTTTGCTATGCATGCTCCAAAATAAATGAACTGCCTCTTTTACTACTTTTCCTAGGATCAAGTACCACTGGAGCCCATGAGAGAAACTGCAAACTCCTCTCAGAACCGCTTATGTCATGGTATATCAGGACAGCAGGGAACACCCTACCAGCCCCAATCTATTCTGTGTTGCCACCAATGACCCTGCTTCCGTCCTCACACAGTTTTGTTATGCACCCAGCTATTCTGGAGCCACCTCCATAGGGAAACGACAGTCTGTGGCACAGCAAGCCCATTTCACAAAGCCAGATGCTCCTCATGACTGTGTTTCAGCTCTGCACTCTGCCCTGCCTGATCCACTTACAGCAGCTGCTCTGTCACTCTGCACCACAGTTCTCTGCAACAATTGCTGTAAAGCACAACTAACCAGTCACATGTAGCAACTCCACTCCTACCACCGTACATTGCCCTGGACCACGGTTCCATTCTGCCACTCACTTGGATCGCAGTATCATCCATAAATCCCACAAATGGTGTTCTGACAGCCATTCAGCTGCTCCTAACCATACTGCCGTCTCTCGTTCTGAACCCCTGCCTCCCTGTTACTGCCGACTGCTACATCCCACTTCACCTACACAGCTATGGCTCAGAGCCACACAGTCCTCTCACACTGACACACAAACCAATCCTCTCCATGCTCAGCCACACTACAAAGTCTTTCCAACCCAAATGAATTGGTTTCAATAAACTGGACAGAGCACGCAAGCAAATGTATGGCCACACAAGCCCACACGTGGTATTCACAACAAACGTACAGAAGGGAGTACAATTAAAGGCATTAAGAAAGCAGGGCTATACAAATAAATAAATAAAAGCAGACAGCCTGGGGAACCCAAAAGGAAAAAAGGGACACATTTAATAATAACATTGAATACAGTTAAAAACCCCAGAAACTGTGTAACTCAACATAAGGGGCCCACCATTTTCCCTCCAGTTCAAGGAGGATGATTGCAGTGGGAATCACAATTTTTTGCAAGGGAGCTCATCTTCAACCTGCCTCATGGCAGTAGTCAAAGACAGGATTCCAGTGCACAATCCCCCCCACCCCAAAAAAAAACATGGCACAAATTCAAAACTAAACAATTTAACTGCCTATTGGATTTTCTGGGGGGTCCTCTTAGTTTTCAGATTGGAATTCCAACGTGAGCAAGCTATACCACCACTTCACAGTGGGACCCATTTGGTATAGTCCGTATACTAGCTGCTTAGCTCTGAAATGCCTGCAGTGGCTACTCATAAATATAGAGTGCATTGCCTAATTGGTTCCTTTTAAATAAAGTGCTCAGTTTCACAGGTGGTGGAAGGGGGGCATGCTGAAAGGAGTGCCGCACTTCCCCAAATTAGCACGCTCTAACCTCTGCATTGCTCACAAAGTGTAATTCACATACCTGCTAAGGGGTGCTACTGGTGTGTGGTATATAACAGACAAAGACAGGATTCCAGTGCACAACCCTCATCCCCCCAAAAATGGCACAAATTCAAAATTAAACAATTCAACTGCCTATTGGCCTTTCTTACTTTAAACTCCATGTAAAAAGGGGGTCAGGGTCAAGAGGACCCTCTTTTTCATGAAGTTTAAAGTAAGAAAAGCCATTAGACAGTTAAATTGATTCTGAATATGTGCCATGTTTTTTTTTGGGGTGGGGCACTGTATGCCACACACCAATAGCACCCTTTACCAGAAATGTGAATTGCATTTTGAGCTATGCAAATGTAACCCCCCTACAAGAGGGGCTTCCCAAAAAGTTTTCCTGGAGCTTGCCTAAATGCTCACTGCCAGGCTGGTGTCCTGCATTTTAGCAGTTTAAATGTGATTGCCAGAGAGTGCCTGTATAGCCTCTGTGTGCTGTCTCTTTAAGAGCTGCCTGGATTACTGTCATAAGTAATCTGAGAGGGAGCTCTGTTGAAAGATGCGACTATTTGCTGAAAATCATTTAGAATGATAATGATAATGTAGTTTGTCTAACCTGCCTTCTTTCCAGCAAGGACTGTTTTGTTTACCTCCACTGTCTTGGTTCTGGACTGCCGAATTGAACCAATCAGTACTGGTGGGACCTAAAATGGAGCCAGACTACAGGAGATGTCTGGAGTCAAAATCTGTAGGAATTGTAGTTTTGGGCTTTTTGTGCATTTTTGGCACCTAAAGGGGGAGCCTTTGTTGTGACTGACAGACAAATCAGTCAATCGAACCTTTTGGATCTTGGGGAAATTCCCAGGCTTGCTGGCAGTTGAGTCAGATTTAAGTTGGTAGCTGAAGAAGTAACAGCTTGAGACAGTCAAGCAGCCGTCTGAGTAGTTTTGCATGGGAGAACTGTGGAAAGGCCTGAGTTGTGGCCTACATGTCTGCCTGCTGCCCCTGAGAGGGAGAGAAGAGAATAATTTTGGACTAAATCCAAGTTTGTGAGAACGAAGTAAGCCACTGATTTTTTACCAGGCTCATACCTGAAGAAGACCGAAGATTTTGCTGAATGCAATCGGTCTGTAAGGATTTCCAGCTGTTTTTGAATCCCCAGTTTGTGCAGAGACTTTGCGATTGTGACCAGAGAGCAGTTTGCCTGGTACAGTAGAATTTCCTTACATGTAAATGTGCTATGAGTTGTTAGTGGTTACGTGATTTGGTTCCCCACCGTGTGAACTGTGTTCTGCTTGCTGAAAGCTGTATCCAGCCCAGAACAGACTGTATCCGAATTTGTCTCCATTTGGCCTGGGCCTTGCCACACTGGCCCAGCCAGACTACCCTCTGGACAGAGAAAGCCATCAACAAGAGACCTGCCTGGGGATCATCCCCCTGCTCTGTGCTTGAACAGGAACGATGCCTCGGTGACTCGTATGGGCCCTGTTTCTCCTGGCACTCCAGATCAATCACCTGCAGTTTCAATTTTTCGTCCAGACTGTGTCCAGTCTTGGGTACCGTCAGTAATCATCAGGATAGCTCCCTGCAACAACAGCCTAGTCTAAAAGTGTGTCATTTGATTGTCTTGTTTTCTTTCCACGATCTGAGCCCCCCGGCTCCGGATTACAATTGGTGTGTGTGGTCCATGTTGTTTTCTTCCATCACAGGGTCCCAACCAGCTGCAACGTTCCTGGCTAGCCCACCGTTCTCCATCTGGGCACCCAGAGTGTGTGACTGTTTATAGACCCTGAAGTGCATGCATAACTGTTTGATTGATACAGCCTTTAAGCAAATTAACCTGATTACGCCCCTCCCTTGTTTAAGTCCCTTAAATAAATCAGATCTAACTCTTTTTTTTGCATTTACCCTGACTGTGGTTTCAGTTTGTGCAAGAGTACTGTACTGCTGTTATTTGCTGTGTATAACCTTGTTTTACAGGAGGTCCCCAGGGTCGAGCTAGAGGAAAGCCCTGGTGGTAAGTGCAAACAGTGTGGGTACTTGTGTGGTGTATCAGGGGTATTGTGAAACTGATGATTGTGTATTGTTCTGGACACTAGTAAAGAAAGAGGGGGGGTTACAGTGTCCCGGAGGGCTGTGCCCAGGTTAGCTTGACCACTACCAACCCTGACCTCCAGGTGGAGGCACCCGATTCAGAACTCAGGCCTCTTAGCCTGCTACTGGCCAAGCAGGCAGGGGTAGTAGCCCCTTGGGATAGCGCCACCTAGGGGTTACATTTTGGAAGCTCACCGCTGGGATTTTGTGCCTTCTAGTGGCCAACAATTATGAATTATTGTTAAAGATTAATGGCTAGCCCAGTAGAAATGGCTGTACACCAGTTGGTGGGGTGGTGTACAGGGCAGGAGATTGACCCCCAAAATGCTCTGCTTATACTGGATATTCCCCTAGGTACCAGTAAGGACACTGTAGAGGGAGCACTCTCTGAAGTTGAATGTTTAAAAAACCCCGTAGTGGTGGGTCAACAGGCTGATTTGATCACCCAAGCTTTCATAGCCTTGGTAGAATGTAGTGACCTCATGGACAGTTCTAAAGTGCCACAGACTATTACCTCAGAAGGGGGCCCAGCCGCCTGGAGAGTGATAACAAAAGACAGTACAGACCCTGGGGAGGATGAGCTCCCACCATTATCTGAGACTTTTGAGGAGAAATTTGTAAAGTTGTTGCTGGAGGAAGGGAAAACCATAGAGGACTTTAAGAAACTGTTCCTGCCAACTGGGGGTGTTCTTTTCTCAACACCCCCTCCCACTCCAGCACCTGTTACTGCCCCGCCTTCTGTGCCTGTGGCAATGCTGGACCCTATATCTGTACCCGCCATTAGTCACGACTCCTACCCAAGGCTGAGAATCTTCTCGGGCACCCTCCCCACCCCCCCAGGGGGGAGGATGACTGGGAGACCTGGATCGCCTATGATGCCCCCTTGGTACCCAAGTAGCAGTGTGTGGAGGCTGAGAAGTGGAAAAGAATTATAGAAAGTTTGAGGGGCCCCGCCCTTGAAGCCATTACATTTTTGAGGTCCACGAATCCTGAAGCATCTGCTCAGAAGTACCTATCTGTGCTTGAAGGCAATTTTGGGAGCATTGAGTCAGGGGAGACTTTGATGTGGAAATTCCAAGATACCAAGCAATGGAAGAGGGAAAGTTTGCCTGCATATGTTACTCACCTAGAAAGAGTGCTGCAGAAAGCTTACCGGAAAGGTGGGGTAGTCACTAGTGATTTGAACTGTGTGAGATTTGGGCACATACTGCAACATGCCAAGCATTCTAAACTGCAGATCATCCAGTTAAGGCTCCAGGATAGGAGAGGTAGCCCACCTGACTACTGTGACTTGATAAAAGAACTCCGGGAGGTAGAAGGTGAAGAGAGAGATTGTAATTATGGGGTGAGTGTAGCCCAAGTGATCATGACACTGGAAGACCCTTCCGAAATGGAGACCACTAAGAGTGTCCCGCCTTGGGCTAAACGGTGGGGGGAGGAGTTGCTGAAGGAAGTCAGGAAAGCACAACTGGGTGCGTTCGCTGAGGTATCCCCTGCAGACAGAGACCCTGGTCCCTGTCAGAACGTGACTGCTATGGGGATGGGAGTGCACCCTCAGGCATCCTCTACTGGGGGTGGCTTCTTGGCTGAGCTCAAGGAATTGACTGCCACCCTAAAGGAACTTTTGAGACATGGTACACTACTTGCAGAAGTCAGATCACAATCTCCCATCGATGCTCCAGCATCCCCTGCTATGTTTTCCCCTAGGATGCCCCAAGAGTGTGTCATTTGTCACAACTGTGGCAAGGCTGGCCATATGAAGAGGGAATGCCAGTCTCAGAAGGACTTTGAGAAAGTGGTGAACCAGCTTCAAGGAGAGCTTTGGAAAATGAATCAGTGGTCAAGGGGTGCATGAAATGACCATAGTAAAAGCTTCAGCCTCCTAACTCAAACCCCTGTGTGGCTAAATCATCTGTTCAGGCCCCTGCTGTTGTCCCTCCAGACTGATCCAAGACAGTGGGCCCTTCAATGGAGACTAATGTGGCTGTGAATGGTATTCCTACTCAGGCTGTGCTTGACAGTAGGTTGCAAGTGACCATTGTATTTCAGGACTGGTATGACAAACACTTATCTGATGTGCTCTTACAATCCCTGGAAGGCCTATATGTGTGGGGGCTGAGCGACAAGTCTTATCCATATCTAGGACATGCCCACCTCTGGTTGTCTTTTCCTGCAACTGTCACTGGCGTAGAGGAGCAAGTAGAGACACTGGCCCTAGTGTGTCCCCCCACTGGACTGTATGATGGGGTCCCCCTGTTAATTGGGACAAACGCCCATATGTTTGGGAGACTGGCACCACTCTGTCATGAAAAATAAGGGTGATGGACTGAGAGGGCCCTCAGAATTCCAGCTCTGATCATGAGTGCCTATGATTTGCAACAGAAACCTGAGGAAGTAGACCAGGATGAACTGGTGAGGATTGTGTGGAAGAAGGATCCCGATTCAATGGTACTGGCCCCTAATGCCCAGTGTACTATTCAAGGGAAGGTCTGCCTCTGGAAAGATGTCAAGAACAAAATACTTATGTTGGATGCACCAGGTGATGGAAAATTGCCAGAAGGATTATTGGTCAAGCCCAGTATCTTGCCTGCTCATGCCCATGCCTATGCATGACTAGTGATGGTCCAGATTCACAATGTATCAGATAGGAAGATTGGGTGAACAGAGGGTGCACCCTAGCTATGGTACACTGCACAGACACTGCAGTATTGCCCAGCAACAAGCACCCTGGTGAGAAGGAGAGAGTGACCCCAGACTTGTTTTACTTTGGTGACTCCCCGTTGCCAGTTGAATGGAAGGCTAGAATTAGCAAGAGACTTGCCCAGAGAGACCAAGTGTTTTCATTGAAGGAATGGGATGTGGGATGTGTCCAGAGCATCACATATGCCTGCACGATGAACGGCCATTTCGAGAGAGTTCCCAACACCTAGCCCCAGCAGACATAGATGATGTGAGAAGACACCTGCAGGAAATGCTCACTGCTGGCGTGATACAAGAATCCAGGAGCCCCATACGCCTCTCCCATTGTGGTTGTGCATAAGAAGAATGGGTCTGTGAGGATGTGTGTTGATTATCGAACCCTGACCCGGCGGACCATCCCAGACCAATACACTATGCCTCGTATACAAGATGCCCTGCACTGCTTGAATGGGAGCAAATGGTTCTCGGTGTTGGATCTTCACAGAAGATACTACCAGATCTCGATGGCCCCGGAAGACCATGAGAAAACAGCCTTCATCTGTTCATTGGAGTTCTATGAGTTTCTGAGGATGCCATAGGGTATATCGGGGTGCCCCAGCCACCTTTCAGCAACTGATGCAACATGAAGTGGGAGATATGAAATTGCTGGAATGATTGGTGTACTTGGATGATGTCATTGTGTTTGGAAGCACCTTAGAGGAGCATGAGAACCAACTGTTTAAAGTCCTAGACTGACTGGAAGACTTTGGCCTCAAGTCATCCATTGACAAGTGCCAGTTTTTCCAAACCTCTGTGAAGTACGTGGGGCACATAGTATCTACAAAAGGGATAGAGACTGATCCCAGTAAGGTTGAAGCACTGACAACTTGGCCCCAGCCCCATTATCTGAAAGAACTACAATGCTTCCTGGGGTTCTGTGGCTACTACCGCAGATTCATAAAAGATTATTCCAAGGTAATTTGTCCACTCTTGAACCTTACCCAGGGTTACCCTCCTACCAATCATAAATACAAAAAAGGGGCCAATAAAGAACCAGAAAAAGTATACTTCTGCCCAGGTGAACTCTTCCAGCCCCACTGGGTGCCACCTGTGAAGCAGCCTTCCATGAGATCATATACCAGTACACTCATGCCCCGATCCTCGCCTATGCTGACCCCACCAAACCCTATGTGCTGCATATGGACGCTAGTCTGCAGGGTCTAGGAGTGGTGCTGTATCAAGACCATGAGGATGGCCTGAGACCAGTAGCTTTTGCCAGTAGGAGCTTGACCCCATCCGAACGAAACTACCCTGTGCATAAGTTGGAGCTCCTTGCGCTAAAATGGACCATCATTGACCAGTTTCATGAATACCTCTATGAGACAAAGATATTGGTGAAGACTGACAATTACCCATTGACCTATGTACAGACTTCAGCTAAGTTAGACGCCACTGGGCACTGGTGGCTTTCTGCATTATCAACCTATGAATATGCTGTCAAATACGGACCGGGTCTGAATCATATTGATGCTGACACCCTATCATGAAGGCCCACTTCCAAGAGTGATTGGATCAGGCTGTCTGAACCTGACATTCAAGCACTGTGCCAAAAGTTTGATAGAGATGAACAGATATCTGCGGACACAGTGAACTGTTTAATAGATTGCTTGGGCCCTTCTGACACCTGCATACCAGCTGCTTATTGCCACTTCTCTACTCTAGATATTAGTGCACTACCTCATTTTGACAATGACTGCATTCAGTGGGCTCAATCCCAAGATCCTATGATTCGGCCAGCACTTGATGCCCTGCGTGCGGGGAAAGATGTGTCTAAGTTACATTCCACTGACTTGCAAACTGTTTTATTGTTTAAAGAAGGCCCCAGATTGAAATTGCTCAATCAGTTGTTGTATAGAGAGACAGTAGATCATAGTGGCAGAGTAGACAAGCAACAATTGGACCTGCAGACAGCCTTTAAAGATTTGATACTGAGGCCCCTCCACAATCACATGCGGCACCTCGGTATTGACAGAGCCCTTGACCTGGTACAATCACGATTCTAATGGCCCAAGATGGGGAGCCGATGTTGAGCACCATGTAAGGACTTGCAGTCGCTGCCTGCAGAGAAAAGTCCTGCCTCAGAGGGCTGCCCCCCTTGTCAACATTAATACCAACACCCCAATGGAACTAGTCTGCATAGACTTCTTGAGTTTAGAGCCTGATTAATGAAAGATTGGCAATGTGTTAGTGGTTACAGATAATTTCACATGGTATGCACAAGCTTTTCTCACCAAAGATCAAAAGGCGTCTAACCATGGCCAAGGTGTTAGTGGAAAATATCTTCATCCACTATGGTGCTCCCCAGAGGATTCATTCTGATCAAGGCAGAGACTTTGAGAGTTGGCTAATCAAAGAAATGCTCTCTCTATGGGGGGGTGGGAAAGTCAAGAACCACCCCCTATCACCCACAGGGGGACTCTCAACCAGAACGCTTTAACTGCACCTTGCTAGGCATGCTAGGTACCCTCCACCCAAAAGAAAAGCATAAATGGAGTCAGCAGATTAGCACCTTGGTACACACATACAATTGCATGAAAAATTATGCTACCAGGTTCTCCCCCTACCACCTCATGTTTGGGAGAGAGGCCTGGCTGCCAGTTGATGTCTGTTTTGGGGTCTCTCCAGATGGGGTCCAAGCCAAAAACTACTTGCAATATGTACAAAAACTGAAAGCTCAATTGAATCATGCCTATCAACCAACCAATATGCAATCCCTAAGTTGTGGAACCAGCTTCCTCTGGACCTCAGACATGCACCCTCGCACCCTGCTTTCAAGCATGGGCTGAGATTTCACCTGGCCACCCTTGATCAATGCACCTGCTTCAACCCTACCTGATCTTCATATCTCCCCTGTTTCTACTCCCTCCCCTTGCTACCTGTCTCCTCACTTCTCTCCTCCCCCTCCTCCTAAGACTTACCCCTTTCCTTAAGCTCCCCTATCTTTTTGTCCATTTGATGCAATTGTACTAGATAGATATGAATGATCGCCTTAGTTAACTGTTATGTGTTATTCTCTTAACTATCATGTTTTTTTCTTCTTCCGCTACCTGGGCACTGTCTAAATAGACTACAGCCAGAAGTTGGTATTGTTAGGTTCACTTCCCCCTTCCCCTCTTTCCCCTACTCTTTACCACTGAACGTCCATGGCCAGGGACTGTTACCGACTCGTATGCCCAGTCTCGGTACCACGAGCTCGGCTGCACTTACCCTCCTACTACCGCTGAAGCCGTAAGTGCACCATATTTTCTCTCCCGTCCACTGCACCCCTTTCTCTCATGCCCGACAGTGGGAGCATGAACCTGGCATCCCCCTAGCCTGCCGCCGCAAAAGCCACTGGTATATCTCTCAAACTCCACGGGCTGCCTGCTGCTGCTCGCCA
Organism: Neoceratodus forsteri; assembly: GCA_016271365.2. Taxonomy (NCBI): domain Eukaryota; kingdom Metazoa; phylum Chordata; order Ceratodontiformes; family Ceratodontidae; genus Neoceratodus; species Neoceratodus forsteri. The sequence goes on along the minus strand of CM057450.1, from coordinate 1,687,061,207 downwards.
GTTTATGGCTCCTTCCTACCCAACTTAGCCCTCTAACTCGCTGCTGGGTGTCTTAATTATCTCCCCCGATATGGCTCACCCTCCCTCCTCCATACCACGTTTCTGGCTGTCTACCCCCGCCACAATCTCCTTGGCCTGTACCCTTCCCTGCCACTCCACACCATCTGGCCCAGCGGGGGAACCACAAACCCGGCTAATATCTAGTGCTTTTTCCAGTAAAGCCGTAAGTTTTCCCCTACGGCTCTCAGACTCCCTGATCCTGACCCTTTACTAGTACCAACACTCCCCTGTAACCTCCTTGCACTGTACTGTTTGCTCAATGCCTAGACTAGCCTACATCATGTTAGCCTAGCTGAAATTTGCCTCTGTATATGTCATGAATGTACTCTGTACTGATTGCCTCAATTGTAATGTTGCTTCCTTGTGTTATCCTGTATTGTACTCTCCTGGGTCATGCCTGAAAATAGTCACCTGCTGGCTAGCACACCTACCCGGTAAACAAAAGCCAAATAAATAAAAAACTGGCCCAGACAATGGCTGCCAAGAGAAATCTAGCCAACAAAGGGAGGCATGATAAAAAAGTAAAGGCTCAAGAGCTTCAACCTGGAGGCCATGTGTTGTTACGCAATTTGGGACTGCATGGTAAACACAAAATTGCTGATCAGTGGCACCATCTTCCCCATGTAGTAGTTGGAAAGTTGAATGATTTACCAGTGTACAAGCTGCACCCAGAGAATAACTCCAAAGCTGTCAAGACCATGCACTGTAGCCACTTGCTACCTATCGTCCGAGTCATAATTGAGGCTGAGCCCTCAGAGATTGATTCCCCATGGCTGGTGACTCATGCTGCTGCAAGAAAGAGACAGAGTCGACCTAGCCCAGTAGTTACAAGTTCAGGGAATCCCCCGCAGCAGGTTCAGAATGATAGTGACTGTCAGTACACCTTGGTCAAAAGTGAATGTGACAATGCCTATTACTCCTTCTATGAGTTGTCAGCTGTTTTGAGATCACCCTATAACTAATTGTGGGGATAAAGCTGGGCCTTCTGGACTGCCTTACCCCCCAGCTTCGTCCTTGAAGCCAATGCTCCCAGAAAGTGAAGTGCAAAGTATCACGTCTGAAGATGTTGAGTCTCTGTGTATTGTGGAACTGTATGATTTGCCTGAAGAAGGAGCTAAGGGTTTGAGTCTTTCTGGTGACATACCAGAATTTGGTGAACACCATGAGAGTGCTGACAACCCCTCTTCAGTGCCTCAAAGTTTGATTGTGTCTGAGCCTTCGCAAAATGAGTCAAGTGTTGTAGAAACAGAGCCTGCAGAGCAAGGAGTTGACCGTGCCCCAAGTTTGGACATTCCCATCCAGGCAGAGGCACCCCTCACAAGTGACGAGAGTCCCCAGACCAGCACTGAGAGTATAGAGACTGTAGTTGTCCCCCTCAGAAAGACTGGCCGAGCTGTCAAGCCAATAGTACATTTCAGCTATGATTCTCCCAGGAGGCCAGTGGATTTGCCTCTCAATGTGGTCCACAAAGGGGTTTATGTTTCTCAGAGCTCACTGCCTAAACTGAGCCTAAGTGCCAATTCCAGGTTGATTGTTCTGCCTTCTAGGTATGGTGTCCCTGCCCCATCTAGCCCCAAGTTAGCTGATAGGGAAAGGCCCCCTCTTATGTTGTTCAATGTACAAGAAGTTATTACATGATTCTGCATAATAATGTGTAAATTACCTGTGTGAAATATGCATGATGTATTGTCAGAATGGATATAGTATTGTGAAGTGTAGAGAATATGTATAGTAAAGGTATAAGTTTACATTGACTGATGCATCAGATGTCACTTGCATAACATGCTAAGGTATAAATGTCTTGTATAGTTTGCATTTGCAGTATTGTGATGGTACAGACTTGATGCAGATGCCAAGTTTTCTCCAGGCAGGGAAGAGTGTAACCCCCATACAAATGGGGGTTCCTGAAAAGTCTTCTTGGAGCTTGCCTAAATGCTCACTGCCAGACTGGTGTCCTGCATTTTAGCAGTTTAAATGTGATTGCCAGGGAGTGCCTGTATAGCCTCTGTGTACTGTCTCTTTAAGAGCTGCCTGGACTGCAGTCATAAGTAATCTGAGAGGGAGCTCTGTTGAGAGATGTAACTATTTGCTGAAAATCATTTAGAGTGATAATGATAATGTAGTTTGTCTAACCTGCCTTCTTTGCAGCAAGGACTGTTTTGTTTATCTCCACTATCTGGGTCATGGACTGCCGAATTAGACCAATCAGTACTGGTGGAACCTAAAATGGAGCCGGACTACAGGAGCTGTCTTGAGTCAAGATCAGCCAACTGAACCTTTTGGATCTTAGGGAAATTCCCAGGCTTGCTGGCAGTTGAGTCAGATTTAAGTTGGGAGTTGAAGAAGCACTAGCTTGAGACAGTCAAGCAGCCATCTAAGTAGTTTTGCGTGGGAGAACTGTGGAAAGGCCTGAGTTGTGACCTGCATTTCTGCCTGCTGCCCCTGAGAGGGAGAGAAGAAAATTATTTTGTACTAAATAGAAGTTTGTGAAAACGAAGTAAGCCACTGATTTTTTACCAGGCTCATACCTGAAGAAGACCGAAGATTTTGCTGAATGCGATCAGCCTGTAAGGAGTTCCAGCTGATTTTGAATCCCCGGTTTGTACAGAGACTTTGCGATCATGACCGGAGAGCGGTTTGCCTAGTACAGTAGAATTTCCTTACATGTGAATGTGCTGTGAGTTGTTAGTGGGCCGTGATTTGCTTTCCCACTGCGTGAACTGTGTTTTGCTTGTTGGAAGCTGTATCCAGCCCAAAACGGACTGTATCCGAATTCGTCTCCATTTGGCCTGGGCCTTGCCACACTGGTCCAGCCAGACTACCTGCTGGATAGAGACAGCTGTCGATGAGAGACCTGCCTGGGGATCAGCCCCCTGCTCTACGCTTGAACAGGAATGATGCCTTGGCGAATCGTATGGACCCTGCTTCTCCTGGCACTCCAGATCAATCACCTGCAGTCTCAATTTTTGTCCAGTCTGTGTCCAGTCTTGGGTATCATGAGTAATCATCAGGGTAGCTCCCTGCAACAACAGCCTACTCTAAAAGCGTGTCTTCTGATTGTCTTGTTGTTTTCTTTTCACAAACTGAGCCCTCCAGCTCCGGATTACAATTACTGCATGTGGTGCATGTTGTTTTCTTCCATCACAGTGCCCCAACCAGCTGCAACGTTCATGGCTAGCCCACCATTCTCCACCTGAGTACCCAGAGTGTGTGACTGTTTATGGACCCTGAAGTGCATGATTAACTGTTTGACTGATACAGCCTTTAAGCAAATTAACCTGATTATGCCCCTCCCTTGTTTAAGTCCCTTAAATAAATCAGATCTAACTCTTTTTTGCATTTACCCTGAATGTGGTTTCAGTTTGTGCAAGAGTGCTGTATTGCTGTTATTTGCTGTGTATAACCTTCTTTTACAGGGGGTCCCCAGGGTCGAGCCAGAGGAAAGCCTTGGTGGTAGGTGCAAACAGTGTGGGTACTTGTGTGGTATATCAGAGGTATTGTGAAAGTGATTATTGTGTATTGTTCTGGCCACTGGTAATGAAAGAGGGGGGGTTAAAGTGTCCCAGAGGGCTGTGCCCTGGTTAGCTTGACCACTATCAACCCTGACCTCCGGGTGGAGGCAGCCGTTTTAGAACTCAGGCCCCTTAACCTGCTACTGGCCAAGCAGGCAGGGGTAGTAGCCCTTGGGATAGTGCCACCTAAGGGTTACACAAAGGTTTTGAGATTGCTTTATGGTTGTCTTTAATGTGTTGGGAGTTGTGTTACTCCTTTCAGCGTGCTCCCTGTCACCACTTGTGTATATTCCTGGGTGGAATCACCTTATTTAAAGGAACCAATTAGGCAATGTGCTTTAAGCCAATTTAGGCAGCACTCTATATTTATCAGTAGCCACTGCAGGCATTTCAGAGCTAAGAAGCTAGTGTAGGGACTATACCAAAAGGGTCCCACCATGAAGTGGTAGTATAGCTTGCTCACCTTGGAATTCCAATCTGAAAACTAAGAGAACCCCCTTTTTCATGGAGTTTAAAGTAATAAAAGCCATTAGGTAGTTAAATTGATTGATTTTGAATATGTGCCATGTTTTTTTTTTGGTGGGGGGGGCTGCACTGGATGCCACACACCAGTAGCACCCTTTACCAGAAATGTGAATTGCATTTTGAGCAATGCAAAGGATTTGAGCATGCTTTTTGGTTGCCTCTCATGGCAGTAGTAACCATCTTTGGGCACCATAGGACAAGCAGAAATTGACCATCTAACCCCTGTTAGCATCCATCTTGGAAGGGGCTGTTTATTTTAAATTCAGTATTAAAAATATTTTTTGCTGCCTGAATTATGAAGCCTAGAAGACCTGGTGTGTTGCACACTTGACAGAACTTGCATACCTCATATGCATTACAAGTTAGTCTTTCTACTAACTGACAGCTTTGCACTTTTCTATAATTTTGCTGCTTTTGCCATAAAAAATGTTTCTCTTTCTAGTTCTGCACTGCCACTTTATGTATCTATGAAAAGCATTTTTACAACTACAGTGGGCATTGCCCTGCAGTCGTTTTGTTATTACATAGAAAATGGGAGCTCTTTTGACTCCTAACAGACTAGATAAAATTAGAGGTTTTGTGGCATTACTCCACTTTCATTCAGCTAAGCAGTGTTTCACAGCACTATTTTGTGCTAAGCTTAAATCTGGTTAGAAAGGGAGATAAGCAGACAACCCTGAGACTAGAGTGTCAAATGTCACAGAATCGAATGTTTATGTAGTAACTCTAATGTTCCAACTGTCACTGAAAATAAGTTAGAGGAACCCTAAACACAGTTCAAGTTACTTTTTTACAGTGGATGTTTGAAATTGATTGTTCATGTGCACTTTTTCATCTTAAAACTTACTATGCTGCTGAAATTCTTTTACTAAAGTGCTGAAAAATGAGTCTGTTACAGTTTTTTTTTACAGTCGAGGTTTGAAATGGACTGTTCATATGCACTTTTTCATCTTAAAACTTACCATGCTGTTGAAATTCTGTTGCAAAAGTGCTGAAATGGAGTTGGCTTGTCCGTGCCTTCTTCCTGAAAACTTAGATCAGCTAAGCTAGCTGTTTTACAGGGAGTGTGTTTTTTTACTTTTGGATTTTTATAATCTTAACTGTGCCTGTGCTCATTGCTCATCGTGTTTGAGGTAGAGATACTAGACAACTTTCCCAGTGCAGCAAAGCCACTGCAAGGCAATTTTAAATAATGATGGAAATGTGAAATGAAAAGTGTGACTCCCACTGGGACATGAACCCATGCCCCTGGAGCACCATGCCAGCACTCTAACCAGTAAGCAATGGGATGCTCTGTAATCAGCAGGTCTCTGCGTCTTTACTTGAGGCACACACATTCCTTTCTATGTGTTGTGTAACCAGCAACTTAGGCATATGTCACAGACACTAGACGACTTCCTCTGTGCAGTAAAGCCACTGCGAGGCAATTTTAAATCATGATGGAAATGTGAAAGGAAAAGTGTGACTCCCACTGGGACTTGAACTCAGGCCCCTGGCACACTGTGCCAGAACTCTATACCACTAAGCTATGGGAAGCTCAGCGATCAGCAGGTCTCTGGGCTTTCCCTTGAGGCACACACATTCCTTTCTATGTGTTGCATAACCAGCAACTTAGACATATGTCAGAGACACCAGACAACTTTCTCAGTGCAGTAAAGCCACTGCAAAGCAATTTTAAATCATGATGGAAATCATTTTAGGTAGAGGAATATAATGATGTTATTTAAATTCTGATATTGGGAGGGCGCTGTGGAGCACCCAACAATGATGGCAGCTTGATTTTATTCTCCCGACGAGGCTTTCCTTTATTATTCATTCTCAGTGTTCTTTTGGACAGAAGTGATATCTGGAACATTTTGGATTATATCAGAGGTGCTAGAGATTGCATTATGAGCCCTAAAAAGGACAATAAACATGCAGTGCAGATGTTAGATGTTTACCGTTCCTCACCGCCAGGCTCAAGAGACACTGGAACCAGGCCATCCTCTTCTACAGATAAGGCACATAAAACCCTGAACCCCAGATAATGGCTTTGTTGCAAAAAATCCAAGCAACTGGGGAAGAGATGAATTGTTGCCTTGCTGCGGTTGAAACCCGGCTCACCGAATTGGATAATAAGGTCCAGTCGAATGAAATGCACATCGCCGAGCTGCTGTCAGAAGAGGAGTGTCAGCAGGGAAGAAATGCGATGTTTGTGAAAGACCTCAGTTTTCTTGGGGGGAAAACAGAGGCCCTAGAGAACGCACAAAGACAGCCCAATGTCCAAACAGTAGGTTTCCCTCCCAGATTTGCCAGCAACACAGAGATCCTTGCTGCAGTCACCAGAATGATTTTTACAGATCTATCACTGTTACCTACTGATGCTGGATACTCACTGCTTAAGGCCTTTACTATTCCTATGAAATCGTGACTGAGAAACCCTGAGAGCACCCGACTGCTAACAGCAATCGTAACCCTGTCTAGCTCTGAAGCACACATCCCTTTACTCCGAGCAGCAAGGCAAAGAGGGGACATAATTTTTGGATGAGACGTTAAACCAGGGTCCCATCTGCCTGGATTGGTGGTAGTTCAGGTGGATGTTAAAGATCCCATGCCACTTATCAAAAAGAGTAGGGGAATTTCCCCGGTGTCCTGGCCAAATTTCCCTCATTCACTAAAAATACCACCAACAGTTTCATCTGGTTCAAGGTCAGTTGGTATTCATCGGTATCCCCCTTCCCCAGGTCGTGCCTGTAAATAGGCAGGATTTGCCTAGTGCACCTACCCGGTCAACAAAAACTAAATAAATAAAAATAAATAATATGGGAGGGTGGCAAAATTGCCTTTTTTCCAGATACTTCATCCCAATCTCAAAGTTGGAAAAATGCGCTCCAGCTTACAAAGAAGTCTGTCCTTGAATGCGGAGTATCGGCTCAGTTGCTGTTCCCATCGCAGCTTCAGGTTCATCACACTGGGAAGACCCACATTTTGTCAGATCCTGAAGCCACAGCAGCCTTTGCCTCCAAGCTTAATAGCAGCCCAGAAGACGTCACCTGAGCAAGAAGTGGAGTCTGAGTTGAAATCTGATACTATTGACTGACATTATGTGGCTCTGTTTTGGATGTGGCTCTTTGTTCTAATCGGGGTGCCTTTGAAGGGAACTTTGAACTCTTTCTGGGTGAAATTATAGTGAAATTACAGACCTGTTTTATCTTGTCTCTTTATTTTCTTCCAGCTAAAGCCATGTTGGTTGCAATGTTTTACAAGTCCTTGTGATTAATACACTGCCTATAAGGGGATTAGTTAGTGATAGGGGAAAATACCCCACTCAGTTTGTGAACTTTTATGTTTATTCCTAGGAGATATCCTGTCTCCCGACCAGTCAGCAGGTTTGACTCCAGAAGTTGGGGTGAAAAGCAACATAATTGATTCAAGGACATTTGATGTGTATCATATTATTATGTTACCTCTTATTAAGGCTTACCAGCCCTCCACAAATATTATAGTATCCTCCGGGGGGGGGGCAGAAATATTGATAAATATCCTTTAGGGAGCAGAGTAGGTGACAGCGTTCTCTCCTATAATATTATCCAGCCATAATATTTACATCCTTGGTCGTTTATGACTGGCTAGCTTCAGTTAAAGGACCATTTCCTCTCTTTAATGTGTAAGTTGTATTAAGTGTCCTGTACTTAGCAGAACTGTCTAGCTTGTTTCTACTGCTGTATTACTTAAATGTAATACGATGGATACACTGTACTATTATGAAAATTAATAAACATAAATTTCAAAAACAAAATTCAGATACTGATATCCAACCTTACCAATCTGAGCCCACAGAATCCAGTGTTAATCAATACAAGGGGCACAAGCTGCATCTGATTCTGACAAAGAGACTGACAGTTCTGATTCAAATGACACAAATCGGGAGACTTACCTTGGATTGGTTAGTATTTTTAACCATAAATACCTAATTATTGCTTTATCTGTAATCTAGGGATCATTGTCTGTTTTATATAGCAACACAAAGGTATTCCAGTCCTTCATATCATCTGTGCTAGCCCCCCCCCCATTATATTGTATAGCAACTCACTGACCTATGCTGTGTCACAAATTGTATATCTATATTTTTTAATATGGATTTGTACTCATCACTTCTGAACTATATCAAGTCATACTGTTTATTGCATGTATGTGGGGAGGGACTCTGCAGAGGTGCCCATGTGCACCCATTGTTATCATAATTTGATGGTGCTTCATATTAGTTTATTAGGGGCTGTGTTTGGATATGGTTTCATCTTGTGTTGCAGTACAAGTATGTTTGTGCATTTTTTTCTCAGTGTGTGTGTGTGTGTGTGTGTGTGTGTGTGTGTGTATACACTGTGAGGGTGGTCCTGACTCTTCCTGTACTGTAACCTGTGTGACCACATGTGGATGTTTATGGACAGGGGTCAAAACGGGCACCGGCCCCATTAGCCAAATGCTGTTAGATATTGTTTTGGGATAGACAAAAATCTTTGTAAGAATAAGAAAGAGCATTGCAAGTCTTACTTTTACCACTTAGAAAAACAAGACCCCAATCCTGGTCATGCACGTGACGTTGCCGTGGACGTGACATGCATGCTCAGGATCACAGTCCTGTTTTGTGTGGTAAAAGTAAGACTTGCAATGCTCTTCATTATTCTTACAAAGATCCCCCGATCAGAAGACCATGTACTTTTAGCTCCAACTATCACTTACCCTTGTTCAGGAAAATCGCACATGCTCAATGCATGTTCACATTGAGAAGAGGCATCTGGTGGTGGAGGATCAGCCAAACAATAAGATAATGTGCTTGGTCCCAGCTAAAGTATATATTTTTTTTAAATTTAGGTAACAAATCTTACTGTTACTCATACTGGGGCACGTGAATAGTTTATTTTGCCATAGATGTTATTACAGGCACACTGGCCACAGAAGTTCAGTATAGCTGCTAAAAGCTGACAGTGTTCCTTTAATGTGTGCACTGCTCATGCACCGCATTGATAAAAGTTTCCAGAGAGCTGCAAAGTACAGTAAGCTGAAACTGAATAGCAGCTAGAAGCAAACCATTAGGAGACTTTTATTAATTCATTGCAGTGAGCAGTGCACACATTAATCAACTCACTGAAAAGATGCTAAACCAGTGAGTTGGAGGGACAGTGTAATGTGACTTGTACTGAATGTCATACTGGAATATATATGCATATATGTGTGTATGTGTTAGTCAGTGTGTGTGTATCACAACAATTAGAAAGTGCAGTTAAGTGGCTTAGCGGTTAATGCAAAAACTGTTAGTCTAAATTTCCTCGATATCTAGACCAGCTTCAGCTTTTTGCATGTCATTGCTGATTTAAATGAGGTGTTTAGTGGCAACCCCCCACCCACCCTCCAATGTCCCTCGGATCCTAAAAAGAAGAAAACGGTCCCTCAATGTCTTTTTTTTCAATCTGTAAAAATGTGTGTAGACAGTGCACAGCAATGTTATACAGGAATATATATGCATATACAGTATGTGTATATGTATTAGTCAGTGCGTGTGTTATATCACAACAATTGTAAAGTGCAGTTAGGTTGCTCAGTGGTTAGTGCAAAAATTGCTAGTCTACATTTCCCTGCTATCTAGATCAGTTTCAGCCTTTTGCATGTCATTGCTGATTTATATGTAAGCAATAACCGCATCTCAAACTGGATAGTTGAATCTTGCCAATCGAATAAAACACCAAACTTGTATTACTACTAAGAAAATCTTGCTGGGCCTTTTCCCCCCGAAGTCTGTGCCCTCATACAACCGAGAATCCACACCCGACATACCAGGGGATCGAAACCTTCAGCTTCTGCAAGTCCCGCATTGCCGCACAACACAAGGCCAAAGATCCTTTGCTTACCGGGCCACTAATTGGTACAACGGTCTTCCCAGCAACATCTCATCTTCACTATCGCTCAGCACTTTTAAGACTCGTCTCCGCCTAACACTGACTGCCTCCAACCTCTGTGACTGTTGTTGCTAAACATATCTTTTGGTTCCATAGCTGAAGATACCCTTTTGGACCCACATCTACTCCTGCACTTTGCCAGCACCCCCCCTTCCTATCTTCGCCTCCCCTGCTGGCCCATGACAAATGCCACCCAGCTGCACTACCTCTATTCTTATCCGCCTTCCACCTCTCCTCTCTCTGTCCCCCCCAACCTACCTCCCCGTCTCTCCCATCCACTTAGTCTCCCTGATTTCACCCTCCTCCTTTCCCTTTCCCTTCCCCAAAGTTTCACCTTATTGTTCTTTTTTCATCTACAAGACTATGTATTGTTTTTTTTAATTTTATAAACTGTTAGCTTTGCTTATGATTGTCTCAATTGTACCAATGACGTGGAACCTTTGTAAATGAGCCTTGGCTCAAAGGTATTTGTAATCCTAGAACAAATAAATAAATAAAATAAAAAATAATACCCAACAGGGTGGGTGGTATTGGGCAATAACGAACCACCTAGGGGCATAATGAGGCCTAACGCCGCAGGCAGAGAGCTTTATAGCCCCTGGAAGGTCTGGTATTACCCAATACCACCCACCCTGGAGAGTATTATTGCGCTTAGAAAATGGGCAACTTATTCTATGTGTTTGGAAAAAAAAGAAATATATTTAAATGTTAAAAAATTAAAACACTTAGTTGTTCAAGATTTTTTGTAGTAAAATAGTTCCTCCACCTGCATTTGAGTGCTGCTTTTTTCCCCTTAAACCTAGGGATGTTTTAGTGAAGCCCCCAGAGTTTTAACTTCTTGGCCTGGTTGTCATGGTAACCTCCCCCCCACACACACACACACTCACTGGACTTGAAATTTTAAAGCTTTTTTTTTTCCACCTTGTTTCCCTCTTCCTGCTGCTGCAGTGTGAAATGTGATGCCCCCAACTCTTACAGTCCCGGTCCTTGTGGCAGGGTGTGACAAGTAAGTTTATGAAGCTCAGGACTGAAGGTAGAGAATGGCAAGCACTGTCAGGAGTTCGAGGACAAGGGGAAAGACTGCCTCAAAGCCGATCGTACTGATGGCTTTTATTTTACACAGGTAGTCTGCGTGGAGCTGCAGGCACTGTGAGTAATAAATAGAAAAGCCGATCTGGCTGACAGCTTTAACAGTCAGTAAGTGTGTTTTTTTTTATATAAATAAAAAAAATGATATGCTGCTAGCATTTGGGATGTTCGACAAGCGGGGACTGTTAGTGCAGTACGGGGCAACTCACTGTGAAGCTGATCTCAAGCATGGGTTTCACTTTACTATTCTGCTGGGATGATCGGCCCAAGGAGCAGCGGTGGCAGTTTGATGACCCTTTCTGCCCAGGTATGGAGATGCGCTGCCGGCTCCATTGTTCTACTACATCGGCCAGTTTTTGGGAGAGAGCATCATGTGAGTATCTCTCTTGGAGCACGGACAGTTTCTTGAGGCTGCAAAACAGTGAGTAATGTAAAATAAGTGTATTTCTTTAACATTTCGTGAGTTTTTACTGACTATGTGGCTGGCTGGACAATCTACTGTACATCAATTGCCTTTTAGGGTGGCGGGTCACAAGTAGATCACTAAGCGAGCAGGGAAACAATGGCAGCTGACAGAGCTTGCAAATTCAGGGTGCCCAATAATATACCAAGTATTGGGGCACCCCGAATTGGCACTCGTTTTTTAACAGGCTCTATCGAGAAATACCCACCCTCTAAACTTACTGTCCTAGCCAATCAGAATGCTAGGATTTACTAGCCCATTTTCTAAGAGTTGTCTAATGGCAACCCCCACCTCTGAAGTCCCTCAGACCCAGAAAAGAAGAAAATGGTCCCTCAGTGTCTTTTTTTTTCATCTGTAAAAATGTGTGGAGACAGTGCACTGCTACGTTATACTGGAATATATATGCATATATGCGTACATGTATTAGTCAGTGTGTGTGTGTGTATCACAACAATTAGAAAGTGCAGTTAGGTGGCTCAGTGGTTAGTGCAAAAATTGCTAGTCTAAATTTCCCCACTACCTAGATCTGTTTCAGCCTTATGCATGTTATGGCTAATTTACATTAGGTGTCTACTGGCAACCCCCAACCCTCTGATGTCCCTTGGAACTTGAAAAGGAGAACACGATCCCTCAATGTCTTTTTTGAATCAGTAAAAAAAGGTCCATTGCTGATACAATCCCGTACCCCCAGCCCAATCTCCCACTGAGTACCCACCATCCCACACCCCCACAACCCCCTCACTCTCCTGAACAGATCCCAGTGTGAAGATCCACTGTTCCATGGAAGACACGTCTTGCTGATGGAACAGCAACTGCTATATGAGAAATAAAGTAAGTGCAGTAGAAAACCCATTGAAATACATTGAACCACACTTACCTTATTTCTCATGTAGCACTCCTCAGTTCCAGCAGCAATATGTGTCTTTGATGGGAGAGTGTACCTTCACACTGGGACCTGTTCAGGTGAGTGAGGATGTGTAGCGGAGTCTGGGGGTGTGAGGTACTGGGTGCTCAGTGGGAGGTTGGGCTGGGGGGAGGGAGTCACATCATCACCCAGTCTGCCCTATTAATCCCTATCTAGTGTGAGGCCCCATGCCCAAACTGAACTCTGGAGCCCCCCTCCCAATGCCTCCAGGATACCCATATGTCTATCCCACTCCTTCTTAAAGTTTGTGACCATTTTAGCCTCTACCATCCCATCTGGTAGGCTATTCCAGACATCCACCACCCTCTCTGTGAAAAAATATTTTCTCACATTTCCCATGAGCCTTCCCCACTCTAACTTCATTTTGTGCCCCCTTGACTTGGAGCATCTCTTACTTTGGAAGATGCTTCCTTCCTGCACTCTATTTATACCAGTGATGTATTTGTATGTCTCATCATGCCCCCCCCTTTACACCAGCAAATACATATTTAACTCCTTTAGTCTTTCCTCATAGGTCTTATCCCACAGGCCTTGTCTATGTTCTTCCTCAGATGGGGCCTCTAGAACAGGATGCAGTATTCATGGAGTGGTCTCATGAGTGTCCTATACAGGGGCAAGATGGCCTCCCTCTTTCTTCTTGTGATACCCCTCCCTATGCATCCAAGCATCTGGCTAGTCTTTCCAGCCACCTTATCACACTGCCTACTTTCTCTTAGGTCTTCCAAGATGATAACTCCCAGGTCCCTTTCCTGCTTTGTGACTGTCAGTACCTCCCCACCTAGTTCATACTTTGCCCTGGGTTCTTGTGCCATATGTGCATGATCCTGCACTTCTTTGCATGGAATCTCATCTGCCATTCTTCAGACCACCCCCAGAGTGTCCACCTCATTGCATATATTTGTATCATCTGCAAAGAGGCATACCTTCCCCTCCAGTGCCTCTGCAGTGTCCCAATAAAGACATTGAAGAGGACTGGCCCCAATAATGACCTCTGCTCATCACCTCTCCCTCTCCAGAATACTCCCTGTTTACCACAACCTTCTGACTTCTGCCATTTAGCCAGTTCTCCACCCGCAGAACTATTTTAGGATCCACCCCTAGGCTGTGCAGTTTGTTAATCAGCCTTCTATGGGGGGGACAGTGTTGAAGGCCTTTCTGAAGTCCAGATAGGCCACATTCACTGCACCTCCCTGGTCCTCTACCTTAGTTACCCAGTCATGCCCTAGATTAGTACAATGAGTTAGTGCAAAACACAGTGCTTATTCTAAATACAGTAAATGTTAGGGTTAGATGTATAAGTAAATAAATACCATATAAGGCAGTGTGTGTGTGTGTATGTGTATGTGGATGCTCTGTGTGCATAGAGAGTGCACTGCTATGTTATACTGGAATATATATGCATATAATTGTATATGTATTAGCCTGTGTGTATCACAATTAGAAAGTGCAGTTACAGTAGGTGATTCAGTGGTTAGTGCAAAAATAGCAAGTCTACATTTCCCCACTATCTAGATCAGTTTCAGTCTTATGTATGTCATTGCTGATTTAAATGAGTTGCCTAGTGGCAACCCCTTACCCTCTGATGTCCCTCAGAGCCTGAAAAGAAGAAAACAGCCTCTCAATGTCTTTTTTTTTTAATCTGTAAAAATGTGTGTAGACAGTGCACTGCTATGTTACACAGGAATATATATGCATATATGTCTTAGTCAGTGTGTATGTATCACAACAATTAGAAAGTGCAGTTAGGTGTCTCAGTGGTTAGTGCAAAAATTGCTAGTTTATACATTTTTCGCTGCCCACAATCCCATATTTTGCAGCCATATTGGCTCTTACTAGAATTTGTTTATATGGCTATAAGAACTAGAATTACTGTTTGTGTTTTGCTACACTGCTTGAGTGTTGATTTATTGTTAATGTATTTGTCTCTTTAAGACTTTTTGTATAAATTATGGTGATCAGCACTGTAACACCTCCTCCTCCTGATGAAGCATCATGTGCATGACATGAAGCACCAGGGATTTTTTGCTGTAGCCTTTGAACTTGGATTAAATACACCAGATGGCTTTTTCAACTACTTTGTGAGTAAGCTGTATTTTTAACAAAATGAGTGCTGCTGTTTGTTTCTCAAGGTTCAATTCAGTTTAAGCTAGCACCCACTCTGGTCTCCTGTGGGCGCGTTGTTGTCTGTGTTTCATGAGCAAATGCTACAGCATGTCTTTACACGCTGCCTGGGGATGGTAGTTTACGGTCACAGAGCATTATTTTTGTTGTGTGAATTTCTAGTTTTTTTCTTCTTCTAATAAGCACTAGCAGGATAATACTTAACACTATTTAGCTATATGAGTGAGTTTGGGTGTGTTTGGCACAGCCACTCTGTTTTCTGACTCGCGGGTTTGTACCCTTGAGCATAGCCATTTACTGTGTATTATAAGTTATTATGAGCAATAGTGGAACTGCATAACCTGCTAATGACTGCACTGAAGCCTTGACTTTCTCCTGCTTTGAAAGTCCAGCAGTGTCAGCAAGACACAAATTGACAACAGCAGCTACTTTTAATCCTACAC
Source organism: Neoceratodus forsteri (assembly GCA_016271365.2). NCBI lineage: Eukaryota > Metazoa > Chordata > Ceratodontiformes > Ceratodontidae > Neoceratodus > Neoceratodus forsteri. The sequence continues at coordinate 1,687,046,136 of CM057450.1, read as the reverse complement.
AGCTTGACCAAGATTCCAATCTCAAAGAATTGTTTATTCAGTAAGAAAAACTGAAGTCCAAATAATTAATGTATTTTTTTTGGGGGGGGGGGGTTGAGATTCTATTTTTCTTCCCCTCCTAGCTCTGGATCTAGCCACTTCTTCAGGCATCCTAGGTTCTCTGCACCCCCTCCAACTTCCCCGGGCGCCCTTTCCACCTCAAATCGCAGCCTTACCATGAGGTAGCTCAGCGTTACCCTTCACCGAGTGGGTCCCTCTCCTCCGAGGGGGAAGGCAGTGTTGGGGGTGACCCAGCACACTGTTTTTCCTTTCTGCCTCTTGGTGGTGCTGAGGCGAGGGCTGACCCCGCAGGAAGTCTTCGGACATGACTCAAACTGGGTGCCGTCATCCAGCCAATCTGGAGCAGATTTTCCCGTGTTCTGTTTTTTGTCCCTCCTACGCCACTACCTGCAGTGCCCCTGGTCTCCACCGGGGGCCACTACTGGAGCAGGCGTCCCACCCATCCCACCCCAGGAGAGGAGAGGAGAGGTAGTCCTCCGGACACTCAAGCCTCTCCTTCCCTGCCAACCCCTGGCACCCCAAGTCCATTCCTGAACCCGGGTCACCAGCATGGTTCGAGGTGTGGCGTCCAGTGCCTCAGCCCTCTGCGCCACCGGGCCGGCAATTAATGTTTTTTGTAATAAACTGTCTCTAGCTGAGTGCAGTGAAAAACAGTGGCCCCACAAGGTCTTAGAACTGACAAATCATCCACTGGGGGTCTCTTTAAGGATATTTACTAAACTAGATGGGGAAAACCACTTTCTGTTTGTTCTCATGAGTTTGTTAGGATTTTGATCGACCAGGATTACAATATCTATAATACTGTAATCAAAGAAATAGATGAGAGTAAAGATAAATTGGCTTTTGTTAAGAGATCACCCTCTGTTAAAGAATTTTGAAGGAAATTTACAAAAAAAGGTGATCACTTATGAAAAAGAGGTTGCAGAATGCAAAAAAGGTAAATTAGAGAGGGACTCCAAACAGAGCTTTACTTGGCAATGTCCCCAACGTGCTGAAAGTAGAAGAAAATCTAGAACTAGATCCTATAATAGATCTAAAAATCAGTCAAAATCAAGAAACAAGACCACACAAAAAGCCTCTAGTGTAACTCCCTCATCTAGTATTTTGAAAGGAGATCCAGTTATCACTTCATCCACTTTTAACTGTCAGGTGTCTTTTTCTGGCAACTATCAATCAATCCAACAGCCCCTGCCACAAAGAAAAAAAAATGTAAAACATGCAGGGGTAAACAAGGGAGGGGAAAATAAAGAAAAATCTCTGCTGGACATATTGAGGAATTGCACACAGAGGTTATAAACCTTTCTAATCAGAAGCATACACCCACACAAATCAATGTATTCCACAAAGGTCTAACTTTTGTGCCAGACCCAAAAATAAATGAATTTGAATTATATATTGACTTTAAAAGTTTTTTTTCCATAAATTGAATTTGAAAAACCTTTTTTCTAAAAAACGAACAAACATGGGTTTTGGCAACGTCGAACAAATATCGTCCTTAGGTCTGGATCTACAGGCTTTAGCTGATCTTTTAACTGAATAAGAAAATACTGGTGAATTGATGGATGACTTGGGTATCTCTTTCATGGACTTGGACTGTGACGGGGAAGTATTAGTGGGACAACACCTAGAAGCTTTACCTTGTAGAACAAAATTTAAGCAACATTCAATTTTCAATCCAACAGCTAGAAATTCAGCAGCCTGATTAATTTAACAGAATTTGGCTTTAAGGGATATCCCCAATCGTTTTTCTCCAAAGTGGGAATACCACAGCCAAATCTCACACAAGAGGAATATTCAGCCATTCATGAACTTAAAACCAATGACTCTGTAATAATTAAGGAGCCTGACAAGGGAGGAGGGATTGTGATTCTTAACCAAAGGGATTATGAAGCTGAGATTTACCACCAATTAAATACTGTTGAGAGTTACAAACGATTACAATGTGATCTCACAAGGGAATTTAAAAATCATGTATTTCTCTTTAGGAATCACTTGATACTGAGCCATTACAAAATCAGAAATGGAGTTTATGCAAGTAGATTTTCCCACAGTGCCCCCCATATGTTTTTCCTAAAATTCATAAAGGCCAGACCAACCCCCCACCCCCGGTAGATCTGTTATTTCTAGTTGTGGGTCACTGACTGAAAAAAATGCTATTTTTGTGGATTACTTTAAAAAAAACAGCTTGTTCACATACAACCTTCATACAAGCATAATACTATGGATGATTTGTCCAAACTGGAGGGGCTGGTTTGGTCCTCTGCGTTTAGGTGGAAAACTGTGGATGTCATGAGCTTCTATACTAGCATCCGCCATGATTTGGGGGTCTTGGCGCTTGAATATCATCTTCAGAATTGCTTTGTTGCCCAAAATTTTCCAAGCGAATTTATTGTGTAAGCTGTCAGTTTGATTCTTACAAGTAATTACTTTTTACTTTTTATTTGACAACAAGTTTTGCTTAAGACTCAAGGGACTGCGATGGGGACCATGATGGCCCCCTCCTATGCCATTTTTTTTTTGCCTGGTTGAATGGGGCCATCATGTTAAACCATGGCAGAAAACCATTTCTCCCCATATATTTCTATGGGGCAGATTTATTGATGATATACTTATAATGTGGAAAGCGGATAACAATTCTGTTAACCCCTTTGTGGAATTCTTGAATTCAAATTATTTAGGTCTTAGTTTTACACATTCAAGTGATCCTAATTCAGTTTCCTTTTTGGATGTGTCTTTGAGAGGGGTGGAAGGACACAAGATACAGAGTCAGACTTTAAGAAAATTAACATCTGGTAACATATTATTACATGCTTCCAGTGCACACCCACCCCATCTCAAAAAAAGGCATTCCCTATGGACAGTTTGTTAGGATAAGAAGGAATTGTTCCATCCTGCAAGCTTATGATATTCAGACACATGAACTTAAGGGCCAGTTGTTAACAATGAGCTTGATGAGGCTTGTAAGATTGAATAGATCTGATTTACTTACACCAAAATTAAAACCTAGGGAGGAGGACCAGCCCGTTACTTTTGTAACTGAATATAATTGCTTATCACCTGAGATTTCAACTATTATATGTAAACATTGGATATCTTAGATGGTGATCTGGTCCTTAAAAAAGCAATAGGTCCAAGGTCTAGATTTTCATATCACGGGGGTGAGAATTTAAAGGATTTACTGACTAGCAGTTTGTATTTTAAGGGAATGCCTAATAGTTGACTTGATTGGATGCCACCACATCACTTTGGTTGCTATCATTGTGGACAATGTAATATATGTCGGTATTGCATGCAAGGAAAATTATTTTTACATCCCAGTCTTGATAAATCTGTATCTGTTCACCAGTTCATAGATTGCACAACATCATTTGTGGTTTATGTTCTTACATGTCCTTGCCCCAAGATTTATGTTGAGTGTACTATCCACGCATCGAAAGAAAGCATTCAAGAGCACATTCGCTCTCTAGCCAGAGTAGAACCAGATACCCCAGATGGTGCTCATTTTGCAGCATTTCACAATCGCAACCCAAATTATTTCTAATTTAGGGGCATTTAACATGTAGTATACTCATTAAACCCAGGGCAGTGATAGGCACAAATGATTACTCCAATGTGAAACGAAATGGATTTTTACTCTCAGAGCCAACTGTCAGCTTGGTTTGGATAATAGTATTGATATTATTCCTTTTCTCTGAGACCATTAGGATTCAAGTGTTCAGTGGATTATGGAACCCATTCTTTTCTTAAGATAACTGTTTTTGAATTTACAGTTGTTACATTGCCAGTTTATTTTCTAGTCCCTCTTTTTTCTTTCCCTTCCCCCCTTTTCCTATTTCTCCCTCCCTTCTGTCTTAGTTACGTTTAATGGGCTGCCATGCAGGACTGCTTTGATGTTTGCAAATAGTCATTATTTTGCCAGTTTTTAGTACTTTACTTTTAGCTGCCATTTTGCCTGACAGCCCATTTATATATATACTACTCCTAGTTATGTAGAAATATATTTCCAGTCCATTTAGGTTGTTTATTTTATATTCAATATTAACATATTGTTTGCATACTTTGTGCAATTATTGATTTAGGTGCTTTACTCGCAGCTGCCTGAATTATGAAGTCTAGAAGGTTCAATCTGTTGCACACTTGACAGAACTTGCATACCTCATATGCATTGCAAGTTAAGTTAGTTAAGTTTAAGTTAATTTAAGTTTATTGGCAGGAAGACTCGATGGAGCACGCTCATTTTCAAGGAAGTCCTGTAAGGACAATGTTAAATAACAGTGTACAATAAAAGTGATGACATAGCATACAGGTACAATAATTGGTAGAAATAAAGTGCATATATGGTCAGTAAAAACAATAATAAAACAGATTAAGCTTGTCTTTTTACTATGACAGCGTTTTTCTATAATTATGCTGCTTTTACTGTAAAATGTTTTCTCTTTCTAGTTCTGCACTGTCACTTTATGTATCTATGGGGAGCACTTTTTATATGGCTATAAGAACTGGAATCACTGTCTGTGTCTGCTTGAGTACTGATTTAATGTTAATGTGAGTAGCTGTCTCTTTAAGACTTTTTGTACACATTATGGTGATCAGCACTGTAACCCTTCTTCATGACAAAGTGCCACATGTATGATATGAAGGACCAGGGATTTTGTGTTGTGGCTTTTGAGCTTGGATTAAATATACCAGATGGCATTTTCAACCACTTTGTGAGTAAGTTGTATTTTTTTTTTTTAACAAAATGAGTGCTGCTGTTGATGTCTCACACATCTTGGAAGGTGCACTAAAACAGGAAACTCCTAACTCTATGTCAACGTTCAAGTGGCCATCTTTGTTAAGGGCACCAGCTTGATTCAAAGCAGCTTCACTTTGTAGAAATTAATGGTGGCCATCTTTAAAAAGGGCAAACTCTATTTAAATGAATGGACACTGACACAAAAAGCTGAATTTTGCAAAGAAATCTATATTTAATTTAACAGACAACAAGAATTGGGTCTGGAATTGTTTATTTAAGGAGTCACTTGATGGACCTTGATTACAAATAATTGTACTTTGTAATAACTGTACTTTGTCTATGACAACATTTTCTAAGTGCCACTCCATCTAGTCCACGATGTCCCATCCTCTGCATGATGCTAGCTCCTTCTCATCCTTACAACCTCCATTCTGTCAAGCGATAATTTCTCACAATGACCATATCCACAGAAGAAGGAAATATGAGCACAGGAGTGTCTGAAGGTCTACCTACACCTACCCTGAGGGCATAGGGCTACAAAATAGAAACTTTCCTGCAGGACATCCAGTCCTCTATCTCATCATAGGGAATGTCAGCTATGGAATCCATTCAGGATGACCTTGCCTACATTAAAACTATCTTGCACTCCATGGTGCATACCAGCCTACAATCATCATCCTTCTCAGCCCTGCCTTATGAAGGAGCTGTCAACTGGCTTGAGCAATTTCAAGCCTGGATTGCCTTCAGTGATTGAACCAACCCCTTGTGTATCTCCAATGCCTTATGCTCTCATTTGAGAGGGACTGCAATTTCCTGGTTCAACACACATAAAAGGAAATACTGTTAGGCTGGCCCATCAGCACAGCTGAAGAGCTACCGCTCGTGATGCCAGTGACCTGGGTTTGGGAACAAGCCTGGATTGTGTGGGTCTGGCTGGGGGGGCCGAGTATCCCACAAGATGCTCTCCTTCTGCTGGGGGGGAGAATGCTGCATCCCACAGTAGCACTGCCACCTACAGATGTGGGGGTGGTAGGGTGCATGAACATGGGGATGGAAGTGACATGCTGCGCTGCATATCATGTGGGCATGCTACCACACACTCATGTCAGGGACATAGTCCTAAATGCTGGTGTCTCTGTGGGGAGGGGTAGAGCAGCAGTGCATGGGGGATGGAAGACCCGAAAAACACCCTCGCTGGCAGGATGATTGCTGACCTCCTCAGGCCCTACATCTGGTGACTCAGGCTCCTGCCAGATCTGAATCTGGACCTCATTGGGTTGAAGGACTCCCTGACACCCTGCCATGGAGGGCAAGCCATGGGGGACTCAGAGAGAGAGGTAAATCCTGGGAGAAGCCAGAGTGACGGGCTAGGAGGATCAGTGGGAAGGAGGGTCAGCCAGGAAGACAGGAGGAGAAAAAACTATGAATAAAAAATAAATAAATAAATAAACAAATAAATAAATAAGTAAATAAATAAGGAAATACTGTCACCTTGCATGCAACTTTTAAAAATCACTTCATCCAAGCACATCTACCATGGTTACTGGAACAACAGCTGTGGGAACACAGCATGCATCCCTCCGAATCTCTGGAAGCCTTAATAGTGGACTGTGAGTCATGCTGCAAACATCTGCAGTAAACAGAGAAGGATCAAATCATAGTCTTTGTCAGAGGACTGCTCCCACAACTTTGTCCTGATGTGGTCCAGCAGAGGCTGACAACCTGGATGGACACTATGCATGACTTACACTGGAATCCATGTCAGTGTTCCAGGCCAACAGTGTGCAAGGAACTCAGTCATTACAAATGGCTGCACTCACAACATGCATTCAGCAAGAAGTAATGATAGACAAGCTCATTATGTCCATCAATAATTTACAGCTCAGCTTCTTCCTCTGCTGCCTCTGTCAAAGCTATGCAACCACCTCAACAGCCACCTGCTCAACCACTGCTGTCTTGACAGCCCATTATCTGCCAGTATTGTGGATTCACAGGTCACACTGCTGTGGTTTGCAGAACGCTAAAGTATGACAACAGGAATAACAGGAACCAAGGACATCCACTGCAGCATCATCAGCAGATGAACACAAGTACTCACAAAATTAGGAAACAAGTGCTGCCCAACAAACTTGGGGATTTTGTTGAGCAAGGTAACATCTCAACTGACAACCCCTCTGACTCTCTCAACCCACACAAGCAGCATCCTTCAACTCTGAACCAACTCCGACACCATCTTGCCTACAGGAGCAGCTGCGCCTGTCAGCAGATCACTACTTCTAGCAAACTACATCTCTGTGACCATTGGAGATTGGTCCACGCATGTCTTGATTGACACCAGAGCTGATATCTCAGTCATCAACATTAATATCCTGAACAATAGAGCACTTCATCAGTCACCTCATGTCTCTCCCACTGACTTAAAGTGCATCATCACAGCAAATGCCATTATGGTATCTGTCACAGTCATCATCCACCTCAAGTCATATTCTGGCTCTCAGCAAGCTACTATCAAGTTCTACCTAGTGCCTGATCAACAACCATGAGTGATTCTTGACATGGACTTTCTCAAATATCACAAAGTCATCCTGGACATTGCTTCAAACAAACTGTCACCAGACCTCCAGAAGCATTCTGCAGTTGCAGACTCAGTCCCTGTGTCTCCTAACATAGAGGTGGTTTTGATTGCCAAGATTCAAGGTGAACCATTCCCACAAGGTGCTGATGGGATGGGATCCCCCACTCTGGCTTTGCATTCTTCTGGTCTTCTCCTGGGAAACACCTTGTCTGCTATGCACAACAACACAGTATTCCAGAAATGCTGCAACTTTAGAGATAAGCCAATCATCATCTCCAAGGGTGCCAATGTCAACTCAATTAAATTCATTTTTATTGATTGGAAAGTTAATTCCAATACAGAGTATGTACCTACATTTTGACAATACAATAGTCAAACAAGGAATAAGCAGCATCAACAGATCTATGTATTTATCAAATATATCTTTTTTTTAACTTTATTAACACAATCAGGGCTGTGCCAACAACTGTAAGGGCCCCCCTGCAAAATATTTTGTGGGGCCCACCTCCCCACCAATAAATATAAAATAACTATTAGCACATATGACATTTTTATAGCATAAGTTTTTTTGTATCAGTCCTGCTGAAAATACATAGTTTGCCCATGCTTCCCCCTGCCCCCCTTGCTGGCACCATGATCAAAGGACTGAACAATGTAATTTGTTCCTGCTCCTGCTGGGGACACCAACACCAAGATTCAGTGCTGGGTCCACTTATATTCCAGTTATTTACAGCCAATAGTGAAGAAAGCATCCAGAGTCACATCTACAGATATGCTAATGATGTGAAATTAGGGGGTTATGCAAATCCAAAACTCAACATATACTCATACAAACTGATATAGATCACTTAGCAATTTGGGCACAGACGTGGGGTATGACCTTAAACCCGGACAAATGCTGTGTTCTTCATATGGGGCTGCATAACCCTAAACATCGATATTTCCTAAATACCAACATTTTGAAATCAAAAAGCAATGAAAAAGACCTGGGTATCATAATAGATACCGAAATGGGATTTAAGGATCACCGTGTGGCAGTAGAGGCAAAGGCAAACAGAACAAATGTGGCAATAAAAAGAAACATAAAAAATAGAACAAAGGAAGTTATGATCCCTTTGTATTTGTCATATGTCAGACCTCAGACTATTGTAGCCAACTATGGAGCACATATAAATGAGGGGACACAGACCAACTAGAAAGAATACAATGTAGATACATGAAATCAGTAAGAGCTGTCCAAAATCTGTCTTACTTTGACCGATTACAGCATCTCGGGTTGGACAGTCTTGAGACTTGAAGGCTAAGGGAAGATATATTGTTCTTCTATGACCTAATGAGTGCCCCCCTACTAATGAATGAACTAGAAGTAGAATATAAGGGCATTAACTCAGTTACTAGGGGACATCCGCTACAAGTCAGATTAAACAAATATAAGACAAATAAAAGAAAATATTTTTTCACACATAAAACTACTAACCTGTGGAATAAACTACAAGAAAAGATAATCATTAGTGACAGTAAGGAATCATTTAAAAGGAAATTAGACAAATATACAGTATATCACGGGGGGGGATTTATCTTATTATGACCTGTACTAAAGAGCTGTAATTGGGCTTTTGCCTTTTTGGCTCCTCATGCATTTAGTACATTTAGTGACAAAGATTAGATGTTTTGAGTAATGTGCCCTATTGTTTCTTTGTTCTGTACTCCCCCAACCCCCCCAAACCATGTGAAACTGGAATTGGAATCTTCTGACACTACTGCTGACAAACCCAATTTCAAATGTATAAGCAATTTCCAACGGAAAACTTGCAAGTTTGTGAGAAAAGGTTTTCTTAATGCTGACCTCTGAGACAGTGAGCCCCCTAACAGTGTGGGCCCAGCTGCAACTGCAGCTCTTGCACCCCCCTGGTCACTGCCCTGAACACAATAGTACATCAGGTGACTCAGATAATAATAAGAAGCTAGTCAAATCTGATGGCTCATAACTCAGTTTTCCTAATATTTTTCCCAAAAACCTCTCTCTCTTATAGCCCTATACAATGGACAAAATATTACTGCAAGTGCAAGGAAATTAAGATCCAGGCCACATTTAAATCTGAAATCCATTCTCCCTAAGATTGATTACGACATCCTCATCTACGGGGCTGCCTCAGAAACAGTTCTAAGCAGGGTCAAGTTGGAGCTGAACAAAGCATGTCGCTTTGCCACTGGAGCAGCAAAACCACCCACACCTATGCACTTTATACCCTCACTAACTGGCTACTACTTAGTGACAGGCTAAAGTATCAGACCTATCTGATAGGGGCAAAAGCACTTCTGGGCCTCACCCCCCCCGGGACACAAATACTCCTAGCCCCCCCTCAAAATGCCTATGCCACCAGGAGCTCGACCCTTGGCAACCTCTCAGTCCAGCTCTGCAGAACTAGCCTGGCCAAGCATTCATTCATGACAAGGGCTCCATATTGGTTAAATGATCTGAATATGCCACTTCAGGAGATCTCAAAACCTGTACAATTCAAAAAAGAACAACTGAAGATACTAGTACCTGGTCCGTGTAGCTGTCCCAAGTAATTGCACCCTGTCCTGACTAACATTTGCACCTCTCCTACTATCTCCCCTTAGTCTAACTGTATAACACATCAGTACTGTGGGTTACTATGACTCATATGTCTTGTCCTGTGTGCTATGACAATACCTACATTGGTTGCTTCTCTTTTTGCCTATTGCCTATTGTAAACCTATCTCCAGTATGTACCTGTATGTTCTGATTTGTTGTACCACATTGTTAATTGATATAGAACTTTTGTAAATTAGCATTTTATGCTCAAATGTATATATCCAATTGCTTAAATAAATAAATATATAAAAATAAATAAATAACACCAAACTTTGATAAATATCCTTTCAGCATGGCTCAGTTGGTAGCACATCCGCCTCTGGACCAGAAGGTCGTGGGTTCTCGTCCCACACCGGGATTGGACTTGTACCTAAAAATCACTGGCATCTGAGTGCAGTATTAGGGGGTGCTGTACTGCTAGGGTGTGCTGTCCTTCAGATGAGACGTTAAAACTGAGGTCCCTTCTGCCCATCCTGGTGTTGTCCTGGTAGGTGTCCACGTGGAAATAAAAGAACTCAGGGCACTCTTTGCAAAAGAGCAGGGAACATTCCCAGTGTCCTGGCCAACATTCCCCTTCCCATAAACTGGTTCATGCAATTATCCAGGCTGTGTGGATGATGATGTATGATATGGCTGCCACCACACATTCAGTCACTTCGCTACCAGTCTAGCATTGCTTGTAAAGTGCTTTGGGATACTGTGTATGAAAAGCGCTATATAAATGCTGATTCTTCTTCTTTAAACATAGTGTTATTTTATTACTCAAACCTAAAAAGTGAGACAATTCTTCTATCCTTAGGATCTTCAAAGAGATTTTCCAAGACCCCCCCCCCCAACTCAAGCATCCCAGCAGATGATGCCTGCAATAGTCATCATAGCTGGTTTTCATAATTTTACTTGCAGTCCATAAGTTTGTGGAAGGGATCATAGTTTGAACCTATTAGGTGGCAAGCCAATCTCTTCCACTTCCCATTAACGCTGTCATGCCCCCAAGCTCAGGCATGTAATGCCATGTGATCAGGGAGAGCATGGGGGCTTGCTCCATTGAAGTGAATGGGGCTCCAGTTCAGTGCTATTTTTATACATAAGAATGGCCAGTTGGAGAATAATGAAGGCCACTGCTCGAATAACAAGGGCCTTGCTTCCTCCTCTTTCTCGATGTCCGTGTCTGCCTCTTTGTCACACTGGCTCCACACTAGGTCCGTAATTGAGTCCTCATTTAAGTGTTCATGGCCCTAATCAGCACTGTCACAGGACAACCACTCTGCAACATCTTCGGCTGTTAAATTGTCCCCTTGCAGGGAGACAGCCAACACAGTGATTTCGGGATCGGTTTCTACATTAGTGTTACCAGTGTTATCCGTGGCTTCAGTTGCTTCCATTTCTGTGCCCCTCTCCTCTGGAACAAGATCTTGGACTTAACCCATGATTTTTGTATAGTCTCATTAGGGACATTGTGCCATGTGTCAGGTGCCATATAGATGACGTCCTTGAGTGTTAGTGTTTTAATTGTGACAGTTAGGGAGTTTTGTGCATTCTCATCGGACAAGACATGTTGCAGGAAACGCTTTCGGTAATATCTTTTAAAAACCTCTAGTATGCCCTGGTCACAGGGCTGGATTTTAGAGACTGTGTTGGGCAGGAGGAAAAAACATTTAATGAAACCATGCCAAGTTTTCACTGGTTGGATTTCTGGGTGAGCAGGCGAGTTGTCTAATAGGAGTACAGCTTGAATCGGCAGTTACTTGCAAGACAAAATGATCATTGAACTACTTGATGAATAAATTTGAGTCCATCCAGGCATTTTTTTGTACAGCATAGTGACACGGAAGGCTGTTCAAATTTACATGTTTAAAACACCTGGGTTCTCTGGCTTTACCGGTAAAGAGTGGGCGAAGCTTATGGCTCCCTGCAGCATTTGTGCACCCCAGAACTGTAACTCAGTCCTTTTGTTTTTTAAATCCTGGTGCGTCTTTTTCTGCACCATGCACCAGGGTTTTATCAGGCAAACATCTCCAGTACAGACCCGTCTCATCTGCGTTGTAGATCTGTTCCACAGTAAGATGGTCTGTTTCAATCAGCAGCCTTATTTTCTCAAGGAAGTGGACTACCCCCCTCCTCCACAGCACTCAATCTCTCCCCGCACAGTTTTAACTGACTTATCCCATGTCTTTTTTTAAACCTGACAAGCCAGCCATTGCTGGCAGAGAAAGCCCCTCTATTGCCCAGTCTCTGATGAAATTGTAGGGCTTTTTCTTTCAGCAGAGGTCCGGAGATTGGTGTCCCCTTCTCCCTTTCCTGCTTAAACCAAATGTAAATTATTGCATCCCTTTCTTCATCTGTGCAGCTTTCTATGTTCCTCCGATCATCAGCTCCCACAGAAGCTTCCATGGCGGAGGCAAAATCACGTAGCTTGCACTTTGCTGTGTTAATGTCAAAAATTGTAGATTTTCCCACACCATACTCACAGCCAGTGCCACTGCTCTCTCACCACTTTCAAGTCGGGAGAGTATCTGGAGCTTTTGACCAATTGTTATCACATTCCGGGTTTTTTGTACACTGTGGGGATGGGAGAGATGAGAAGAAATGAACAGCTACTGCTGGTGAAGATGGTGGATCAAGACTTGCCACTGTTTGCATCTGCTCTGCGATTCAACAGGTACAGCCCTGTAATTCCTTTAAGTGTTAACTGTTAAGTGCTGAGTGCAGAGTGCTGATTGTGGTGAATAGGTAAATCAGCTGTGCAATCAGCACATCATTAACACCGCATTGTCTAAGCCACAGCAGTAATGTGTGGCAAAGTAGAACAGATTGCAGGTACACTCTGCTCAGGCTACTGTGTTTGATTGCTTTTGGGATATGGGAGACACACTGGGAGTCCATTAAATAGGGATTTCCAGATAATGGGGGTTCAGTTAATCGGGGTTCCACTGTATTTGCTCTACAGTCCTAGCTTTAGCCCCATCCTCTCAGCAGTCTAGATAGGTAACATTTGGACATGCAATTCTACATAGCTGTCTCTTGGGCCCTTTCTTAATTCTCTGAATTTTTGCCTATAAGCCTCAGCAGTCAGTTCAAAACATTTCAATAACACCCTTTTAACTTTATCATAGTCTATACAGTACTGATCATCCATTCTAGCAAATGCATGCAAAACATAGCCAGTAAGCAATGGTTAAAGGTGGGTCAATTAATTATGGTTTTGTGGACTGGACACCCTACGTCATTACTTACGGTTTGCGGCATTGTTTGCTGATGCATTTTCACCATCTCGATCTTGTGCTGTTGTTCTTTCTCTCATTCCACTCGTGCCTTTTCTCTTTCTGCCTGCATACAGATTTCATGTTGGCGAGTCTTCTCTTTTTCCTCAGTCTAGCCTTATTCTCTTCCTTTCAACCTTAAGCCTTGCCCTCTGCAGTTCAGCCTCCTTCAGTGCAAGCTCCATCCTCAGGATCTCCAGCTGAGTTTGACACTCTGCTACACCAGCTCTTAGCTGAGGTCTGGGCTGTACTGCTCCATCAGCACATGGCTCAAGGTGCCCCTCTGACTCAGCTGCTGTGACCTCAGTCTCACTACCCTGGTCACCTTCCTCAGTGACCACCTGCTGCACAGACATGTGGTCATACACATCCTTGACCATCTACCACCCTTATATTCGGTCCTGCTCCAACAGGGATTCTATGAGTCCATTCTTTGTCAGGCCCTTATAGACAATCCCGTCTGTGCACAATTCACAGGGTTGATGCACATTAAATTTGCCATATGCTGAGGAACTTATCTTTTCTAACTATGCTGCACTAAGCTGTTTTTCTAAAATAAAACAGTAGTAAACAATGTATCTTCTTCCTGTTTCGTGACTGTTAAGGTATATTTCTACTGGCACTCATGTTACCCAATGTGCTAGGTAAGGCTTTTACCTCCCTTCCAGAGTTCCTGCCTCTACAGTAAAGCACACTGAGCACAAATTCTGTCTTTAAATGTGTGCACTGATCCACACCAGTCTGCCACCAGTTGTGACAAAAACTGCCCCATGGGCCATCCCAGCTTACAAGACAGTTTTGTCGGGGACTTCTAATATTCTGTCACCATCGGCAGAAGGCAATACTGGACCTTGTGCTCACAAACAGGGACAGTGTGATGGGGGTAACAGTGGGGGAGCACCTGGGTAACAGTGACCACCAGTCATTGTGGTTTGAAATCACAGAAAGAGCAGAACCAAACCACACAAAAACACGTATCCTGGATTTTAGGGGGGCAGACTTTGGGAAAATGGGGAGATGCTTGAAAGAGGCATTAAGGGAATGAGACAGGAATCAGGGATTGAGGAACAGTGGGCAGTATTTAAAATGGGATTATAAGAACAACAGAATTATGCATTAAGCAGGTTAGCAAGAGGAAAGAAAGAGGAGACCATTATGGTTTCCAAAGAGGTAGAAAAGAAAGTGAAAGCCAAAAGGTGCATTCAGGCAATACAAAAGACACAGGCAGAGGGATGAGGAGAAGTACCAGGAGAAACAAAGGAGGCAGGTAAGTCAGTAAGGGAAGCCAAAGCTCAGACAGAAGAACACATTGCAAAATCAGTGGTTAAAGGGGACTTTACAGGTACATAAGTGAAAAAGAAGGACAAGGGAGGGATAGTGAGACTGAAGGGAGGATGGGAGCCGCGTGGAGGATGACAACAGTAAAGATGACATATTGAACAGGTATTTCTGCTCAGTCTTTACTAAGGAAGAGGGTAATGGGTCTGAAGGGAGTACAAGGGGTGAGAATGGTGCAGAAATGGACACAAGTCCCTTTACGAGAAAGGGTCCTGAAGGAACTGGAAGCAATAAGAGCTGATAAAGCAATGGGGCCAGATGGGGTGCACCCAGGGTCCTAAAGAACTAAAGAGGTGGTGGCTGAACCTCTGGCTATCCTGTTCAGCCAATCACTGGAAACAGGAGAGTACCCAAAGACTGGAGGACAGCAGATGTAGTCCCCTTATACAAAAGTGGGAACAAGAGGAAGCAGGGAACTACAGACCAGTCAGCCTCACCTCGGTAGTGGGAAAGATCATGGAAGCACTACTGAAGGAGATTGGTGGAACATCTGGTTGTCAATGGACTACAGGACCCAAGGCAGCATGGTTTCACCAGGGGGAGGTCATGTCAGACCAACCTCATTGAATTTTTTGACTGGGTGACTAGGGAGGTGGATCGGGGAGGGCAGTGGACATGGCCTATCTGGACTTCAGCAAGGCCTTTGACACTGTGCCACATAGAAGACTATTACACAAACTGGGGAATATGGGTGTGGGCAGGACAGTAGTGTGGTGGGTAGGTAACTGGCTGGGTGGCAGGACACAGAGGGTGGTGGTAAATGGCTGTCACTCCACAGAGGGAAGAGTGACCAGTGGGGTACCACAGGGATCAGTGCTAGGACCGGTCCTATTCAACATCTTCATCAGTGACATTGCACAGGATCTAGAAGGCAGAATTTCACTGTTCGCTGATGACACAAAGCTCTGTAACAGAGTAGACACACCAGAGGTGTAGACAGAATGAGAAGGACCTGCAAAACTTGAAGAATGGTCAAGGGTTTGGCAGTTGAAATTCAATGCAAAGAAGTGCAAGATAATGCATATGGGCACAAAAACCCTGGCACAATATATCAGTTGGGGGTGAGGATATAGCATGCACCAAGCAGGAAAGGGATCTTGGGGTTGTCATCTCTGATGACCTCAAGGTAGAAACAGTGTGACAAGGCATCAGGTAAAGCAAATAGGATGCTGGGATGTATAGGCAGGGCATCACCAGCAGGAAAGGGAGGTCATAATTCCGCTATATAAGACACTAGTGAGGCCCCACCTGGAGTACAGTGTACAGTTCTGGAGACCATACCTACGTAAGGACATAGACAGGGTAGAGAAGGTTCAGAGGAGGGCAACAAAGATGGTGCATGGTTGCATCACAAGTCCTATGAAGACAGGTTGAAGGAACTGAACATGTACTCCCTGGAGGAGAGGAGGGAGAGGGGATATGATAGAGACATACAAGTATCTTACAGGGAGGAACAGGGTGCAGGAAAACACTATTTTAAGCGAAAAAGATGTTTCAGGACTAGAGGGCATGGGATGAAGTTGGAGGGAGGACGATTCAGAGGAAACATGAGAAAGAATTTCTTCACAGAACGGTGGTGGACAAGTGGAACACCCTGCCAGAGGAAGTGGTGGGAGCTGAAACAATCACGGGATTTAAGAATGCATGGGATAGACATAAAGGAATTCTAGAGGTCAGGGATAAGAGGAAGTAGACTTCTAGGAAAACAAACTGAACTTACAAGCTCAAATGGGCAGACTAGGTGGGCCATAGGCCCTTATCTGCCGACACTGTCTATGTATCTATGTATCTATGTATCTGATTTTATCAGGAAACTGCTTTTGCCTATCTCAGGGGCAGGAAGGTCAACATAATTATTGGTAGAGTGCACTTTGCAGACAGTCTGCAAACAGGGTCCAGCAGAAATAATAAAAATTACCTTGTCAATAATGAGGCAGTCACTGGTTCTATCAAAATAGATTCTTTACTAGAAGATACTGCAGATATTTACAAACAGGATATATTTACAGCATGTCCAAAGGTTTTCACATTTACTGAGAATAAAAAATAAAGTAAGTTAAACAGACAGATGATTTGTCAGAAAAAGAATCAAACTTTAGCCTCATCTAAAGTTTCTTTACCTGCTGCTAACTACAAAAGACATTCCCCCAGCCTGTGCTTCCTTACCAAGCTAACTTACAGCAGGGTCCCCTTCTTCAGATGTCAAATGTCTGACAGTAAGAGAGAGAGAGAGAGAGAAGAGTGCACAGCTCCTTCATATACTTGCTATCTCTAAGGTTTATGACATGCACCTGGGCCCATTGCCTGACATGAGGACATGTCCCAGGAAAGACTCCCGTGAGGATTATGGCTTGTCTCCTCCATGCTCATCCTGTCAGCAATTACTGCTAACCTTCCCAAGAGAACATCAGCACCTACACAGTGGGTGACCAGCCTCATTAGCCGCCTGTACATGTGATCTGGCAGCCATCTTGTGTCCATTCCAAACAGAACCTGTAACAGATGAATATTTAAACCAACAGAAAAAGAGTAAATTAATCTGGCCACATTTCTTGTCACAGAGTATAGTAACACTCAGTAAGAATGACTGGTAGGCCAAATGGAAAAGTAATATAATGCAATTCTGCCCACAGAGCATCTTAGTTTAATCAGAGGGTTATAACTGCCTGGAATAACCTACTGCATGAAGTAGTGGGATGCAGGGGCATGGAGCTGTTTAAAAATAAGCTGAATCAATTCTATGAAAGGGACTGTACCAGATATTCTCTTGTGTAAAGGGGCGAGCATTATGGGACAATGGCTTTCCTCGCTCGTTCTTTTTTATGAGAGCTATGAATATTAGTAATTATTTTACTTGAGATTGGAGAAAACCTCTATCAATAGACTGTAATATTTCATCAAATACAATTCTCAGTAGTGCATTATCATGATTCAGCATTAACTTAATCCAAAATAACAGTTCTCTCCATGGCAATGTACAGTATCTTACAGGAATCAGTCCAAGCTCAGCCCTAATAGCTGCAGAATGTACTCTTTGGCAAACCTAATAAAGTTTTGAAAAATTTATTAACTGAGGTTCAGAAGACTGCTGATCTTATCAGAACCCCAAATGTTGACACCATACTTAATTTTGAATTTAATTTTCCCATTAAGAGCAACAAAAGAGCTTTTTATACAGTTCCCTCTAACACCTTGAAAAGGCAGCTCAGTCAGGGAGGTGCTGTTGTGCTTTAGTAAAAGCACATTTAAAATGCTCTGTCCATGATCCATTATGACTGCTTACTAAGCCCAAGTAGGTAAACCTCTTGTCTATTTCTATCTGCTCACTATTACTATGGAATCCATAATTCCCACTATACATCCCCTTTCTCCCAGAAAATACTACTTTTTTTTACTATTAATAACCAATTGATACTGTGAGCAGAGTGAGATAAATTTTAATAAAATTATTTTCAGACCAAGATCACTAATTAAAAAAAGCATAATGTCATCAGCATATGAAAGATAATTGATTTTCCTTGAGCCAGTTGATGGACTATGAAAATCTGGGGCATGAATATTTGACAAAAGATCATCCAGAAACATAGTGAATAGTGTTGGGATATCTAGTAACATAGTGGTTGACAGCAGATAAGGACCGCTAGGCCTACCTAGTCTGCCAGTATTCCCTGCCTGTATCAGTGGCCGCTGACCCTACCTGATCATTGGCTTTCGCTTCTCTTCCCCACATCTAAGGTTCCCCTATGTCTATCCCATGCATGTTTGAATCCCCCCACTGAGCTAGCCCCCACCACTTCCTGGGGTAGGCTATTCCAAGCATCCACCACCCATTCCATGAAGAAGAATTTCCTCACATTTTCCCTTATCCTACCTTCCTCCAATCTCATATTGTGCTCCCTTGTACTTGTACAACTCTTGTACTGAAAAATGTCACCCACTTGCACCTTGTTCAAGCCCTTAAGATAATTGAAGGTTTCAATCATGTCCCCCCACTCCCTCCTCTCCTCCAGTGTATACTGTACATACTGAGATCTTTTAATCAATTCCCATATGTCTTCTGATGCAAACCCTGCACCATCTTGGCTGCCCTCCTATGGACTGCCTCTACTCTTTCTATGTCCTTGCAAAGATCCAGTCTCCAGAACTGAACACCTTATTCCAGATGAGGCCTCACCATCATTTTGTACAATGACATCACTACCTCCTTCTTCTGCTAGTGATACAAAGGTATCTGTAATCCTAGAACAAATAAATAAAATAAACACCCATTTTCATACATCCCAGCATCCCACTGGTCTGCCCACAGCCTTGTTACACTGTTTGGCCACCTTTGGGTCATCTGAGATGATTATCCCTAGATCCTTTCCTCCTGGTCTCTGCCAGCAATTCTCCCCCCTCCACATACACACACACACAAACACACACACACACACACACACACACACACACACACACACATTCTGTGACTCTCCATGAGATTTCTTCGCCCCAGGTGCATGATTTGCACTTCTTTGCATTGAATTTTAATTGCCACACTTGGACCATCTTTCCAGCTCTCCCCAGATCCTTTTCATTCTACTGACACCCCCGGAGTGTTCTACTGTGTAGCAGATCTTGGGTGTTATCTCAAATAGGCAAACCTTCCCTCCAGCCCTTCAGCAATGTCACCACTGAGGATAAATACATTAAAGGTGGCCAGGTCTGATCCTGAGGCACCCCACTGATAACACCTCCTTTCCTCTGATTTGATCACATTCACTATCAATCTCTGCTTCCTGTTCCTCAACCAGTTACTAACAGTTTTCCATTTACACTGTGCTGTTAAAGCAACCGTGAGGAAGTAACACTCGGCGGCAGGTGAGAGCTGCAAGATTTAAAAGCAAGCCAAATCTTTTCCCTGGACATATGCTTCTTGATGTATTTCTGCCAGTGACTTTTTGAGCCTGATTTGAGACTGTGTGTACTGTTGCCCGTGATTGTGGAGGGGGTCCAGCAGCGGACCATCAGAGCAGGGTTAATTGCAATCAGGGAGGGGCTGTAACATACTTGAAAAGCCCATGCCAACCATGGGCGCGAGTGTTGTGGCGCGAGTGTTGTAAGTGGCATGAGCGCCACTCGGTGAGTAAAGCCTTGGGTTTGGGTTAAGATTTGTTATAATAAAATATAACAAGATAAGGTAATTATGCATCTATCGATTTTATTAGGGGGTGGGCATTGATGGGAATGTGGCTAGTTAACTTACAGATTCCAGAGACCAATTGTAATAGTATTGGTAAAGGTATGGCTTTTATGACTATATGGGGTTACATTCAAGACCACCAGTTTGTAGGTGGTACTGTTTCTGGTTCTTCCCTGTGACATGCGTGGCCCAACAACTAGACATCTCCTACTTATACTCCTCACAGCAGTCAAAAAGGCCATCACAAAACATTGGCTGACGCCTAAAGTGCCCACCATACAAGACTGGTGGATTATTACTAAACAAATCTATGTCATGGAAAAATAACACATAGCCTAAATAACCAAGAAGGGAAATTTGCGACTAAGTGGGCTCAATGGCAGATGTATTATCTGTTAAAGGACCCAACCTTTGTTCCATGAGGGTGGGGGATGGTCGTAGGCCTCCTGGGCTCCCCCCTTCTCACTCCTCCCATTGGTTCCCGGGTGTCCTGGTTGTGAGGCGGGGGGATGGACCCATTACTGGGGAAGGGTGTGGTCTGCCTTCTGGGGGGGCACCCTCATCGAGCCCCCTGTTGGGGGATGTATGGACATTAATGCCCGAGACTTGTACTACAGTTACACTGTGTTTTTGTGACCTTATAAGTAGTAGATTATGGGTTACCCTGCACAGACTAAGATAGGTTGATACTTCAGACTGAAGGGCCTGGGCTCTAACATGCCGAATGTGGAAGCAAAGTGACTAAAAGTAAGAACTACTCTATTTGGGATCTGGAATGTATTATTATGTTATGGGCACTATATACTCGCTGAGTCTGATTCTGAAATTTATGTATTTTTAACTATGGTTGATGGTCTGGCTGACTTATGTGTAAATAAGTTAAATACCAATAAAATGATATTTATAAAAAAAAAAAAAGACCACCAGTTTGTGTCTGTTAAGAGACACAACTTCTTCACAAACCTAACAAAGTTACTGTTAACTAAAAATGGTACATTTGGATTAGTGAACTGTAGAGCAAGGGGCTTACTCAGTTTTGCTCTATTGGCACAAAGTGGTGATGTGGAAAATAACCCAGGGCCTAAAAAACAAGAGGAGATTACAATTACTCATGAGGATGCTGGAAGTCTTATACATAAGATTGATCAATTTAGGGTGTGGGTTGCTGAATTGGGTCAGGATATTCTGGCAATTTCTGAAACTTGGTTTCACTCTGGTGTTCCTAATGATGAGATATAACTTGCAGGCTACAGCTTATTAAGGCAGGATAGGGAAAAAAGGGGAGGGGGTATTGTTTTATGTGAAAGATACTTTAGGACCTTATCAGCAGTTGTTAGCTAAAAATGTGGAAAGTGTTGATTGCTTAGTTATAGAGTTATTAAAATCAAAATTAATAGTTGGTGTTTTTTATGCTCCTCCCAAAACTAAAGCAAGCACGTTTGATGTTTTGGCTGACATACTATTAGAAATATTAAAGGATCAGTGTGTGTTACTAACGGGAGATTTTAATGTGAATTGGGAGCAAAGTAGAGGAAAAAATAACAAACAGTTTGCAAGTTTTGGGTTTACAACAATTAATTCACCAACCAACAAGGAGTCTAAATAATAGAACCACTGTATCTATTTTGGACCTGTTCTTTGTCTCACGGGACATGAAAGTGGAGGATTGTAAAATCCTTCCCTTAAATTGGAGGACCATAACCAATTCAGTTCACTTTATTTTTTACAAGAAGTCCAGGGAGGCAAAAAGCAGGACCATTGAGTATGAGATTTGTGGAGATTTAGTGCAACCTCTTTTAGGAATAGTCTTAGTAATTTTGACTGGACAAAAGTGTTTTTGATTCCTGATTTAAACCTAGCCATCCAGGAATTCACGATTCCTTTTGGATATTGTTCAACATCATGCCCCCAAAATAAAAAAGAGTAATAATAATAAACATGAGCCGTGGCTTAATGAGCAATTAAAAACTCAGTTACGTATAAGGAATAGAATATGGAAAAAGCTAAGAGAACCAGATCAGTGGAAGATTGGAATGTATTTAAGTGCTGCCAGAACAAATGTAAACGAGTGATAGCTTTAGCAGAAAAAGGTACTATCGAAATTCTTTCAACAAGATGCAGGATCCAAATAAATTTTGGAAGAATATTTCTGACTTAAAAAACTGGTAAAATCTAAAAATTCTATTAATTTAGTACAGGGAGATAAGTTGGTAGATAATTCATTAGAGGTTGCTAACTTACTAAATCATTATTTTAAGGAATTACCAGACTTAAAAATTCCACAACTGAAGGTAACTCGCTCTGCACAACTACAGTTTGCTACTCCCATGTCCAAAAATAGGGGATTTTAAACTTAGAATGGTTGAGGTAAAGGATGTAGTTAAAGAATTAAAAAGTTTGAAAGTATCAAAAAGTGGTGGAATGGATGGTATTGATCCTAGGTTCTTGAAGTTAGGTTCAATATAATTGACTAATAGTTACATACTTCTACAATTGGAGTATAAATCAGTCCTTTGTACCTGAATTTTTGGAAAATGGAAATGTTCCCATATATAAAGGTGGGAACTCTACAGCTCCTTCTAATTTTAGACCTATCACTTTGCTTCCTATTCTTTCAAAGATCCTGGAAAAGCAGGTAAATTACCAGCTTAGCCAGTATCTTGAACAAGAGGGGATTCTAACAAAGTATCAACATGGGTTTAGGGAGGGTAGGTTCACGAACACCACCTTAGTTGACTTTAATAATCTGGTGGCTATATCATTAAACCAAGGTAAATGCACTGGGGTAGTGTTCGTGGACCTTAGTAAAGCTTTTGACTTGTTGCAACATGAGACTCTATTGCAGAGGTTGTTGGATATTGGGGTGCAGCAAGAAACCCTGTTATGGTTTAGGTCCTATTTATCAGGATGTAGGCAATGAGTGATGTGTGGGACCGCTGTCTCAGGTCTCCTGGATTTAGATAGAGGTGTACCACAGGGCTCTATTTTGGGCCCTGTATTATTTAACATCTATGTAAATAGCCTTGTAACTCATATAACAAGCAATGATATCAGGCTTTATGCAGATGATATTGTTTTATTTGCATCTGCATAATCCTGAAGACCTGAGACAGCGGCTCCAGACAGACTTTTCCAATATTAAGACATGGATGAGGGATTCTAGCCTCATAGTAAGTATCAAAAAAATACAGAGTATGACTTTTTCTGTAGGAACTCGTGTAAAAAAATGCCCCAGATTTACAGATAACATTTTTTTTTACTTGGTGCTTGTACACCGCTTTTTATCCACTGCACTACCCTCCCGTCCACCTCCCTTTGGACCACTGATCAACCCCCGGTGTTCATCGACTCAGAGTCTGCCCTAGAGTGCTCTTGTTCTCCCTGTACTACCTTGATTCCCAGCAATCCCCCTGGGTGGGGTGAGAGTGGGCCTACCTCAACCTTACTGGAGGAGAACTGGAACAGCAGGTCTGCCCATAAGTCGGTGGATCCTGGGAGGCACTGATCGGTCTTCATCTAGGACCGAGAGGGCTTTTCCAGATTTCCTGTTTCCCTCTACCCAACCCCCAGGCGCCTGCGCGGGACTAACATCAGAGAGTGATGTGCTGGCGATGTCTACCTCCTAAGTGCTAACAGCATCTCCCTCCCGACTCATGTGCGGAGCCACCAGAGGCCTTTGAGGGCCCGTGCTTCCACCAGCTCTCTCGGGACTCAGGTACCCTGTGTACCCTGGTATCCCTCCCAAGGAAGGAGAGCATCTGCAGGGATGCTCAATCCTCCCTCTCCCCAACCCCCATTGACCCGAGTCCATTCCTGAACCCAGGTCGAGGCGCAGTGTGAGGTGTGGCGTCCAGCGCCTCAACCCTCAGCCCCACCAGGCTGGCACAGATATTTTTGATAGAACTAAGGTTCAGAAAGTAACCACCTACAAATATTTAGGGAGTCCTTGTTCATTCCCAGCTTTCCTTTTCTGAACATATTTTGTCACAAACTAAAAACAAAGGTTGGGAGCTCTTAGAAGGATGTATGGATATCTGTCCAGGGATATTAGAATTAGATTGGTAAAGCAGTTACTGTTACCTGTACTTGAATACGGATCTTCACTTTATATGCATTCATATCAGAAGTTCTTGGTTGAAATAGATCAGATGTATTATAGAATGGGGAACTATATACTAAGAAAAGGATACGGGGTACACCATTGCTTAGTTTTTCAGGAACTTGATTGGCTGTACCCAACAGCACGGAGGAAGTATTTATGGTCAGTAGTCTGCCACGGACTAATTCACCTAATAATAAAAATTGCATCCATTAACTTATTTAATTTGTCTGAAATCAGATCTAACATATTTATTTAGATTAGAAATCATCTAGGAAGCTACCATGATTAGAAACATGAACAGGACTGGGGACATGATACTTCAGAATGGTCTAGCAAACATCTGGAATAAGTTACCGCCTGAATTAACTGAGATTGCTGATTTGCACATATTTAAACTTAAATTGCATAATTATTTGAAAGCTTGTTGTCATTGTTTTAGATAACTTGTTATTTTATTTTGTTTTGTTTGTATGTTTCATGTATGTAATTAATATACATTATGTATGTTCTATTGTTGTACTTTTAGACATGAAACCACAGGAATTTGTTGTAAATGGGGATTTGTTTTCTCCAACAAATCTGCCTGTATAAAGATAAACTTTTAAACAACAACAACTTTGTGGCCCACCCCCAGGCTACCTAGTTTGTTAACCAGTCTTTTGCGTGGTACGGCATCAAAGGCCTTGCTGAAATCGAGGCAGGCGATATTCACCACTCCTCCCTCATCCATCTCGTTCATCACCCAGTCAAAGAAGTCTATCAGATTTGTCTGACATAACCTTCCTGCTATGAATCCATGCTGTCTCGGATCCTGTGCTACTGTGGTTACCAGGTATTCCATAATCCTTTCCCTGAGCAGCGTCTCCATGATCTTGCCCATAGCTGAGGTGAGGCTGACTGGCCTATAGTTTCCTGCCTCCTCTCTGCTACCACTCTTGTGAATAGGGACTACATTTGCCCCCTTCCAGTCCTCTGGAACCACCCCTGTATTGACCGACTCACTAAACAGGGATGCCAGCGGTGCTGCTAGCACCGTCAGTAATCCTTTAGTATCACAAGGTGTATATCATCTGGTCCCATTGCTTTGTCCACCTTCCATTTTGCAACTTCCCCAAGAATCTCTCTTCTGTAAAAGGACTGGTGTTTACCTCTCTCCCCCATTGTTCCTGATGCCTAGTTGTGGTCCATGTCCCTCCCCCTCTACTGTGTATACTGAACAAAAGTATTCATTCAGTATTGATGCTTTTTCTGGGTCACGCTCTACACACACCCCTTCCCCCTTTGAGGCTTGCAATTTCTCACCTGGTCTTCCTTCTGTCGCTAATGTAGCTATAAAATGTCTTGTTCCCCTTCTTTACTGGATCAAGACATATACTTGTTTGACTCCCAAATTATTTGGAAAGTTCTTAGTATGAATACCACTAATACTAAACCTTACACAAAACCAAGTATCTAAATGAAGAAGTATAACAGCTCTAAAAGTATATGGATTTAGACCTAATTTTTTTAAGAACTTGCCATAATAATACTCTATTAACACTATCGAAGGCTGATTTCATGTCAATGAATGCCAAAAAAAAAGTATTTGTTTTCTGACATTGATATACTTATCTACAATATGAGTGAGAATAAAAATGTGGTTAACAGTCAAATTATTATCCCTAAATCCAGCCTACTTATCAGATAACTTGTTTGCTTGTAATCCCAGACAACAAAATTTTATGAAAAACTTTGGAAGAAACTGGCTAGCTGGATGCACCCAGAGAGTAGTGGTCAGTGGGGAGCTCTTGAACCTAGAAAGTCGGTAGTGAGGTATTGCAGGGCTGGGTCCTTGGTCCGATCCTGTTTAATGCATACATATCGGACATCAGGGAGGGTATAGGGTGTGAAATGAGTCTCTTCACTGATGACTCCAAGATGGGAGCAGTAGTTGAGGGAAAAGAGAGGTTGGCACTGCAAGGGATCTGGATACCCTGGAAAGCTGGGCTCACACATGGAAATTAAATTTCCAATATCACCAAGAGTGCAGGTGTTACATCTTGGTGGAAACCCTAAACACAGGTACACCCTGGGAGGGCGCTGAAGGCCTCAACAGGGAAAAGACCTAGGGGTCATGGTGGATGCATGTATGAATAACTCTGAGCAGTGCAGGAGTAGCTAGCAAGGCAAACAGGATGTTGGGATGCATCATTAGGGGGATCACCTCTAGGAGCAGGGAAGTGATTCTGCCGCTGTACAATGGACTGGTTAGACCACACCTTGAGTACTGGGTACAGTACTGGAGACCACACTTGAAGAGGACATACAGCTCCTGGAGAGGGTACAGAGGAGGGCAACTAAGATGATACGAGGACTAGGGGATTTGATGTATGAGGACAGGCTTGAGGAGCTCTGCCTGTTTTCACTGGAGGAGAGGAGAGACGGGGGGACATGATTGAGGTCTTCAAGTACCTCAAGGGAATAAATAGGGTAAACATGGAGAGGATCTTTAGACTAAAGCAGGAAGGTATCACCAGAGGGCATTGATCTTAAAAAGTGAAAAATCTGTTTTGCTATCCAAAATGTGATGGCCCAAAGCAGTTATTGCTGGAAGACTATCATCATAAAATAAATCCTGAAATTATGCCACCCAAGATTCTGGTTTAATATACCATTCTAACCTACATCCTGTATCAGAGCCCTTGGTTATTACATTCCCAAACTGCTTAGTGTTATTACAGGTTACTGCGGTTAACATTTGTTTATTTTATTTATTTAGAATAGTAAAGTAAGTAAGTAAAGTAAAATTTATTTATATAAGCCTTCCAAGCTCAGGGCACCTTTACAAATTACATAACAGCATTAAAACCACAATAATAAATAACATTTGTATACAACAACTTCAATATAATTTACATTAATGAAATGCTTCATTAAAAGGAAGGTTTTAGGGCTTTTAAAGCCCTCCACGATCAACCTATTACGTATCTGGCAAGGTAGAGAATTCCACATGGTAGGAGCCATAAAGGCAAACGTTCTTCCACCAAATGTTTTAAAGTCAAAGTAAAAACATCCACCAGATGTTTTAAAGAATATTGGTAAGCGGGACAGGAACACTGAGCTGAGGCTCATTTCAGGTGTGACTCGGGGAATGGGAAGTAGGGACATGATACATTTCAATAATGTAGGACATGTAGAAATATACAATACAAAAATCTCTTTATAAGAAGTAGCAGGTAAAAGTAAATTAAGTAACACTGGAGTATGATACAAAAAGAGTAAGAAGAGTGCAAACAGGCTAGAGTAGTTAGGGTGAGTAACATTTAAGGAAATAATAAAATAGTTACAGAGGTTGGTACAGAAAGAGATAGGTTCACAGGCAAATATAATTTTCTAGGAAGTTTGCATGGATTGTGGGGAGGAGAGATAATTCATGACTGGTTAAGAAGCCAAACATTTTTCTAGAAAGTTTTTGTGAATCATGGGATGGAAGAGGGAGAAAGAACTAGGGAGAGAAAAAAGTTCTGTGAGAAGAGGTGTTAAAAGGGGTTGGGGGAGTAAGGTATATGGGATAGGTGAGGGGAGAGGGATATTAAGGGACAGCAACAATGTTAGAAGGCAGAAGGACAGGTGCATGCAGAAGAAAAGTTTTGGGAAAGAGTGCGTTTTAGACAGTTCAGAGATGGAGATGGCTGAGCCAAGCTTGGACAAGAGTTCCAGAGAAAGCTGCCTGCCCTGAACAGGAGTGAGTGGGGTGGAGAAGACAGAAGGTACGAGGGTCTCTTGATCAGAGCTGATATGAGGAGGGGGATGAGGGGGGGAGGAGAGCTGAGAGGTAGGAAGAGTGAGAACCAAACCAGATTTTGGAAATAAGGGTAGATGCGTGGAGCTGGCAGCGCATATGAAGGGAGGGG
The DNA here is from genome assembly GCA_016271365.2 of Neoceratodus forsteri. NCBI lineage: Eukaryota > Metazoa > Chordata > Ceratodontiformes > Ceratodontidae > Neoceratodus > Neoceratodus forsteri. Next base: position 1,687,018,374 of record CM057450.1, on the reverse strand, counting down.
GGGAGAGAGAGGAAGGAGCAGAGAGTACAGTGGCGAGAATGTGGGGGAGCACCAGAAACAAAATGGCAGAATGAGTTAAAAAGGTTGTCTAACCTAGTGAAGAATGAGGCAAGGGCAGAGCCAAGGACTGCGTCAGCATAGTCTAATATTGGGAGGATCATTTTAGTTAGTAATTCCAGGCGAACTGCATGGGGGAGAGAGCATCCTTGTTGCTGTACATGGCTCCAAGTTTAGGACAGAGTTTGGTGTGGATTAAATCAATGTGGGTCAAGAAATCAAGGCAACTGTCCAGCCAAATGCCTATCTACTTACAGGTGGGGACTTTTTCTAAAGTGGAACCATAAAGGGTATGAAGGGGGGAGATTTTGTCAAGTTTCTGTGTGGTGCCAAAGGTCATGGAGATGGTTTTCTTAAGAGTTCTGACCAACAACATTTGATAAATACATTTCTTCTCTATCCTCAAATTTTGTATAATCTTTCCTCAACTTCTTTAATGATTTTTATTTACCCTATTAGGTTTTCTTCAAACAGTCTAATCTGATTATTTAGCTTCTCTTTAAAAGGGTTAAATTTTTCAGTAAACCAAGTATCCTTTGACTCTTTTTTATCCAGTATAACCACCCTCATTGTAATATCTCTCAAACCAGCAATAATTAAAGAAAATAATCCAAGAATAGCAACATCTGTAACATTATTTAGTTGTTTTAAAGAGTCAGCTGTTCCCAAATTGGAGGCAGTATAGCGCAGTGGTTTAAGGCTCTGAGTTGCAAATCTGGTCACATCTAGCAGACCAGACCTGGGTTTGAATCCACAGCTTCCACTTACATACTGTGTGACCCTGAGCAAGTCACTTAACTTCCCTGTGCTCCCAGGTTGCACCTGTAAAAAGCTTTCCGCTTAGTGTGCTACTCCTGGTTAAACAACTAAAAAAAAAAAATTACAGCAATCATTGATAAATTCCTCATTATATACAGTAGATACTGCTAATTTACATAGGGCTCGATTTTCAAACAGCTCTTAGAGAGCGCCAAGGTGCATCACTCTAGGGTTGTGGTAAACTCTGAGTGCATCTGGGACCCTAGCCCCATTTTATAATGGGGGGTCCCTGCACCAAAAACCAGGAGTCGCCACAGATACAGGCTAATGCCAAACATATGGTGCACCTGTGGGAATTGCCGAAGGGATCTGCCACCCCCCACCTGGCGCAAGACTAGAGGGGCCAGGATAGTTGGGGGGGTGAAACTGCTGGACAGGAGGGGGCTGGGGGCAGAAGGTGCACAGAGGTGCCATAGGGGGAGTCAGGAGACAGCTGGGCATGAGAGGGAGTGATGTGGCACCTGGTGGGGATATAATTTGCATATCCATACAGCTGATGAGAAGGGACTGCCTGGGGGGTCCAGGGACAAAAGTGGCATGGCACCAGGTGGGTACAGCCGTGGCAGCTGCCCCATAGGTGGCCACCTCTGGGACAGCTGCCAGGGCTGTGTCCATGGTGCCATGCCACTTTCTCCTTGGAACCCCAGCAGTCCCAACCCATTAGCTGTATGGATATGCAAATGGAACCCCTGCCAGGTGCCACATCACTCCCTTTCATGCCCAGCTGTCTCCCTGACTCCCCCTATGGCTCACCCTGAGCCCCTTCTGCCCCTGGCAGCCCACTTTCAGACCCCACCCCCTTCACCACAGTGTGTGGCACTGATGCAGGTCACTTAGACCACCTCCTAGCTGGTCTAAGTGAAGCCCCTTGCTGTGTCCATGGCGGGGCTTGCAAAATGACAGAAAAGGAAATGTTGCAGCCCCGCCATGGTGCACGCCTCTGCACAACCTGGTGCACCCCAATTTGGGTTGCAAGTCTGGCACAGTGCCACTTGGGCACAACGGCTCCCCTTTTTGATGCAGACCATGTTCAACAATAGGGACTGTTGCATATTTTGGTGCAAGGTGCCACTTGGATCAATTATGTTTGGCACAGGCACCTTGCATTATCGTCTTGGCTTTGAAAATCGACCCCATAGTCTTATGCTGGCTTCAATTGACTGATTTAGAACAACAGAGGCCTCAGCTATAATTTTGATCAATTATCAGCTGGACAGGTAGATGTGAACTCTCAGGATGAATAACTTTAAGGTCTTTTATTAACTGTATAGCAAAATCATTAGCCCAAATTCAATCAATCACTGAGCAAACACTACCCCTACAGAGGTACAGTCACTTTCCTAATCTGACTTAGATCTACCATTAACTGGAAAAAGACAATTTGAGTTGCCTTTAACATCCTTAGATGCTCAATAAGAGGAAATAGTTTCTGAATAGACTTCAAACATATCTTCCAAGAAAGAGACATCAGCTGGCGATATAAACCAATCTGATCATTAAACTCTTCAGTCATAATAATAGGGACAGAGGTATCCATATTCATAATTTTTTTCAATAGAACTATTTCATTACTCCCATATGGAATCATCATAGTAAGCAGAGACAGAAGGAGGAATTAACATATTAAAGAAAATCCAATTGGTATCCTGAATTATGACCTTTACAATATCAAAAAAACATAATTTTGCCCTATAACTTCCTGAATTTTGTTTTGTAAACCTAACTTTAGTAAATTCATTATACCACTAAATGCCTAGCCCAAATTCTTGACTTTCTTAGCTTTTATACTAACAACTTTATACCCATTCAGGTTAAAGTTTCTAATCATATACCAGGTCTTCTGTAAGACAATACAAGTAGGCACTGATATGAATTCTAAAAAGGCCAGATCCTCCAATTTGTTATACAGCCCTGAAATACTCCATGTAGTCAGCTTGACTTTGAGACTGTCCCTATGCTTATTACTAGTCATTTCATCATAGGGTAGTCAGGCAGACTCTAAGTCTCAAGATGCAAACTGATTCATAATGGGAACATTAATCAAACAATTCTCAGCAACTTGAGACTGTGCAGTATTGGCGAGAGCACGACAATTCGCTCCCAAGATTTCGCTCTGCGAAAACTGGCTCCCGACAACTCACTCCGGAGACAATTTGCCCCTGCAACAACCCTCCCCCAGACAATTCGCTCCCTTAACGTGACACAGCGTTAACAGTACATCACATGCCTCGTGGCTGTGTTTGTTTATGTGTCTCGTTTTAATTTGTGATAGAAAATTTAATAAATTGATTGTAGCAGAGAAATGATACAGAGTAAATGTTGGACTGTAACAATTTCCCTGCAGAGAGATTGCTGTTCTAAAGGATCTGTTACAAAATATGGTACATCTTATTCCCTTTCCTCAATGTAAAAACATGGGGCTCTACAGTTCAAGTTGTGCAAAGGTGAGGTTATATTTAGGGCCAACAGACAAAAGTTGCGTGTCCTCATGCCTGATTACTTCTCCCTGATTACTTCTCCCATGCTAACAATACAGCTAAATGACAAATTATGCCCTTCAGTTAAAATGTTATGATTCTGAGCAAATCACTTAACTGTCCAGGGCCAACACAGCACATACTTTAGAATGAGCATTACTTTACAGCTCCTTTGTAGAGCATACAGAGGTTGTTACCAATTGTAAGCATCTGCAGGTGTGGTTTGCCAAGCGCCTCTGCATCAGAAAACCCACACACCAAAGCTGGGATTGCTTTATAGCAATAGTTCTTAGACTTTGTCACAGTGAGCCTCCCAAATCCATGGAAAAGATTTTGAGCCTCCCCCAAAAACTGAAATAATCTTGGGCCTCCCCAAAGAAAAATAACATACTGTACTTTGCGCAGTACACCATGAATAAATTGAAACCCCTTTCAGTACTTGGCTCACATTCAGTTCTTTGTCTTATGCTAACGTGGAACCTTTGACAAAGAGCTTCTGTGCTCAAAGGTGTTATCTGAATAACAAATAATTAAAATAAATATTATTATTAAGCTTATTGTAACCCCCCCACAGGCCAGCCTACGTGCTCCACTATTTTCATTCTTGAACCATTGTTACCCCTTGCTGTAGTACCTTCATGGGTCAGACTACTTTCTCTGTTTCCTCTCTATATGAAATAACCTTCCTACATACTTTGCCGCTCCACCTTCTTCCCTGCTCCTGAACAACTTCTCTTCGATTACTTTGCTCCTTCCTGCTATTGCTCTTAGTACTTCTTTGCTCAACCCTTGTATTTGGGCTGTTCTACCATCAATCTACAAATTTATCAATTACCACCACTCATTATACGTTTATTGTTCATATTTGTTTGCACTATTGTTTACTGTGTATTTTTTGATTGTTTTGCAGCTACCTTTTGAAATGTATTCATTCCCAACCCTTCCCCGGGTACACCTGAAATAAGCCTTGACTCATTCACCTTCCCTTGTCACCTATTAGTAAATAAACACATAAAATTTGCCTACTATTATCCTCTTTCAGTTTGCTTCATCTCTTCACACAAAACATATAAAACTCAAAATGTAAATATAGTACTTTTCCAGACTTGCTTGAGCCTCCCCTGGAACAGGTTGGGGCCTCCCCAGGGAGGCTGGCCTCACCATTTGAGAACCCCTGCTTTATAGGAACTGTCACTGCTTTAAATACAAAGTAGCCAATATATTAGTGCTAAGGGAGGAGACAAATAGTTCAGTGGTGGGTTAAAGCCTTAAATGGACACTATCCACCCCCTGAGGTCTCAAAGTGTCCCTAGTTTAAAAAACATATTTTTATAATTGCAAACATTCTGTAAAGATTGTTGATGTAGCTGGTAGTTTAATTCTGACTCTTATTTTCTTAAAAAAAGTAAAAAACAGACTGACCAACATACTGGTGTTATCACATCAAAACACGTTTGTTTAGATTCCTTGATCAACTCCAAATGCAGCTTTCCCAGATGTGGAAACACCCACAAAACAGTCTAGCCCCTCATTATGCAGTGGGAGTTCAGGAGGCTACTGCCTATTGAGTGACTGCACTGTTTGGGTGTGTTTCTAATGCTCAGGGAGTATGCAGTAAGAACAGAACCAGGATTGTAAACAAAAACAAGGTTCTTTATAAATATACATTGCCATGCATTTCAGTTCTACTAAGCAAGGAGACAAACAAAACAAACAGCAACATCAGTGTATTTTAGAGAGGGTAAGCAATCATAAAATGTGGGGTTTCAACTAGAAATAATGTGATGAAAAACAGGTTGACAGTGTCCCTTTAAATCGGGGTGCAAAGAAACGGTGTACAATATAGATAGAAGCCTGCCAGCATTGTAGCACTCATGGGCAGTGAAGGCACTATAAAAAAAAAAAAAACAAAGCAAGCAGCACGGTGTGCAAAGTAGTAGAAGCAGGTAAAAAGAGGAGCACCTGGATTCATTTTGCTCTGTGACAACTAGCTGGGAGTGAATTGGCTGGGGGCTGATTGTCATGGGAGCCAGTTATTGCCGGAGCGAATTGTCGGGAGCCAGTTATCATGGAGCAAAATGACAGGAGTGAATTGACATGTACCCATATTGGCCAGATTTAATTCCTCAGGATATGATGTCCTTAATGCCAGTGTCTCTGATTATTTTTCCAACTCATTCAATGCCCCAATATGACAAACCTGACAGAGCAGAGATACATCCACTGGTTTTATACCAGGGAATAAAAGGCCACCTCCACAAATTAAACAACCACCCTTGCCTCCTCCTAGGAGACTACCTGAAATTGTGGGATAACATTATGGAGTTGAATGGCAAATCACAATCCCCCCCAGCCCAACTCACACTTATTGGCACCATCACCTCTGACCACTGTAGCATCGCTGACTGCCTGAACACTGCTTTCTCTGACCTCAGCTCTGTCCTGCCCAACAGCTTATTTGACCCGGTTCCCCCCACTGCCTCTACCCTTCACCGCCCACCCTTCCATCTCCGCTAATATCCCCACAAAAAGCCAGGCCATATCTGACAAAAGCACTCAATGGCTCCAGCCCAAAGTATGCCATGCAAAATCCCAACTCGGGATATAGAGGACTGGCAGAGGCTTTTACTAACCTTTTTATGGGCTGGCCATGCACCCTGAGTATCCTGTAAAACACTCCATCTTGCTAAACAAGATGGGGAAGAGTTTGCCCAAACTTGCAAGTTTACTGGACAGCAGCACATAGGAAGATTGCACTCTTATGGGCACATGAGAAGTATAGGGCCTACTGGCAGCAAACAGAATTAAAATATAATAAAGAAAACCCCCCTACGCTACTAATGTTCTCAACAGTAGACAGGAAATACACACAATGTGATCAGTTGAGTGTGGTGCAGACCACCTTACATGCCTGGTGAGTAGGTAACAGGAAGGGATATACAGCTAGAAGTAGCTGGAAATATATCTGGTGGATAGGGGACAAGAATTTCCAGCCGGCCAAACAACACACGTGGTTCCAAAGGCAGGCAGATAGGGGAATTCGGGCACCGTGGCAACTGATGAAAGCAAACACCTTGTTGCCCTTTCAGACTCTTGCTACAAAACTAGGATGGAAACCAGTAGATATAATACACTGCTACCAAATCAGAGATCAGATAAATGTCTTAAATAAAAACATGGCATTATTGCAAGATGCAAGACCTTTTCCAGAGGTTTAGGAAATGATATGGGCTTCTGTTAGTGGTAAAGGGGCTATCACAAAACTATATTGAAACCTGGTAACAGATCGAGCACACATACTGCAAGCAAATCAACAAAAATGGTATCAGGACTTAGGAATTAAAATCATGAGGCCATTTGGCAAAAGATTTTTTTGAATAGCTGGAAAGTAACATCCTCTCCAACATGGCAGAAATTCTCCTGGAAGATAAAATTGAGATATTTTTTGACTCCTTTAAGACAAGTCAAAATGGGAATCCTAGCACAAGGAAAATGCTGGAGAGAATGTGGGGACATACATGCGAGTATAGCACATGTATTATGGTCCTGTCCTTTGATTAAGAAATATTGGCGAGCGATAGAACAATTGAAGACTCTGTTTGGAGTGGAAGTGAAGCTAGGTCCTGAACATGCTCAGAGTGAATTATCCACAGGGGATTCAGGAAAGGATGGACAATATTTGTGGGCCATAATGATGATAGCCTCGCTCAAAGCAATTACCAAAAAATGGATACAACCAGACTCGCTAACTCTTTCAGAGTGGGTTGCCCTTATAGGAAAAATACAAACCATGGAGAGGCTAACTTACAACATAAACCAGAGAACAGAGCAGTATACAAATAATTGGACCAGATGGGAACTGTACAAAGAAAATGTGCAGTAAACTACTGGTTTCTGGTAAAATGTAATATGAATCACCCCCTTTTTCTATCCCAAAAATTGCATATTGGCCAGGGACTTAAAAATTTCTCTCATTCTATTGGAAATAAACCCCTTAAGATACTTACCCCTTACTGATAGTATTCAATACCCAGAATGTAAAGATGAGGAATAACACTGCAGGGAAAGTGATATGGATATGACGCTTGTAAAGTTTTTTTTTTTATTTAGAATAATAGTTTAAATAAGTTAGTTTATATTATAAACTGGTTATGTATACACAGACTAGATATGAAATCAGGAAATGAATAGAACAACAGTTTTATAGAGGGGAAGAGAGGAGCTGCTGTAATCCCATCTCCATTCCCTAAGCTTATAAATTGAATAAGATGTACTTAAATGACCAGATTTATATATTAATGACAGATGTATTATTTGGGATCTTGTCTGAGTTGATGTAATTTAAAAATATGTACTGTAATTGTCTGAGCAATTCAATAAAGAAGTAAAAAATGGCACCAGCCCCTGAAAGACCAATTGGACACCAGGCTTCTTCGCCAGGTCCTGGACATGAGTGCTTCACCCACTTACGGATCTATTCAATCATTCTCTGTGTCTGAGCTAGTTCCCCTTGCCTGGAAAACAGCAGTCTGTGACCGGGAGCTCCTGCCACTCTTAAGGACCGGCTTTTCATAAATCTGTTGCAACAGTTCTTCTGTTTCTAAGCCTAATCTATCTTTTACTGTTTCTAGTCCATAAGGTTGTACCTGTGGGCACCCCTTTCCCCTCTCTTGACTGTGCTATAGTGTCCTCTTTGATTTTCCTTTTCCCTCTCAGGTCCTCGTACAGAGAGGTTATTGTGGTGACCTCAAGTGTATGTAAAAAAGGTTGTGTTTATTGTTATTGGATTTAGTGTGTAACAGCACTATGTTATAAAATACCTTAATTTATATACCTTATGTTTATGAAACCTGCAAATGTTTAAAATAATACAGGCACTTGGTGTTTTGATAATGGTAAAAAGTACTAGATGTCTATTATAGAAATTCAGCTAGTTGTGCTATTTAAAATGCATGTAAATTGTTGTAAACTGAAAAAGTCTAAATGTCATGGTGATTTGCATATATCCCATGATGCATTGCATTATGGAAGTATGTATGATGATGAATATCTTTGAAACTTGATTTGTTACCAATGCCCTTTGGGGTGACTGTTCTTTCAGTGATTCTGCATTGAGGTTCTTTGTTTATAGCTTGTTTTGTTTTTCTTCTTTTTGGGCCCCTACTACCTAAGCCAATGAGGGCTTGCAAAGGAGTTATGGGTACATGTTAGCTAGGGGACTGGATTAGAGATCAGTGTCAGTAGGTGCTGGCTAACTGCAGAGAAAAGATGTTCATAGTCTGTTGCTGCAAACTGATGTACTGAAGAAGAAATATGCTATTGTAGAAGGTTATTTCTTGTGTTTTGAATAAACATCACACAGAGATTGTGTGTTGAACCTGAAGTTCGGTGTCTGGTCCATCTCTTATCCCCACAACTCCTCCACACAGTCATCACGCCATATTCAAAAGTGGAGACTGCTCCTCCCCAGTAACCACAGGCCAATCTCCATCCCCCCCCACTGTCAAAAGCACTGGAAAAATAGCTGCTGGTCAGCTCATGGAATACCTGGTCAAACATGAAATTATGTATGCATGAGCAGCACCACTGCCCTCCTGGAGTTCTCAATTTTCCACACTCTGTCTTAGACTCCAGCAACCTTGCTGGAGCTGTGTTCATTGACCTCTCCAAGGCCTTTGACGTGGTCTGCCATCCCCTATTGCTCGACTCCCTCCCCAACTTGGCCTAGCCCCCGGGCCCTCCCTGGTTTAATAGCCACCTGTCCTCCAGGTCCCAGTGCATAAAACTCACACCACCTTGTCCAACACTAATCCTGTCCACTCTGGGGTGCCCCAGGCTCCATACTGGGCCCTCTTATCTTCAGTCTCTTCCTCAACACGCTTCCCAGCAACTATGCTGAAAGACTCCTGCTATATGCAGACAGCGCAGTCCTATTTACCTCACACCAAAATCCTGCCTCCCTTCAGGCCTCCCTCCACTTGTCCTTCACCCAGACTGAACAATGGTTCACAGCCCACAGGTTGGTCATCGACCTGAAAAAAAGCTAAAGCCATGCTTTTTGCTCATCACCTGAGCAAGGCTAGAAACTCCCCCCTCCAGATACTTCCCAGTACACAGCACCCACTTGAACTAGTGTCCTCTTATAAGTACTTGGGCATCACCTTCGACATGGCCCTTACCTTCCACTCCCATATTAGCACCCTCGCCTCTGCCACAAACTCACGGATTGGCCTACTTTACTGCCACATGGACTGCCTGGCCCCCCTTCCCGAGGCACTTCGGCTGGCCATCACCTCCTCGGTTCCGTTCCCTGTGGACTATGGCCTCCCAATATATGCAGCAGCAGACAAGACTGCTCTTAATAAAATCCAACTGGCCATCAACAAGTCCTGCAGGCTATTGACTGGGGCAGGCAGGCTCACACACACCTGCACTTTGCTCCACATAAGCGTGCTTAACTTTGAGAGAAGCTCTGCTCACCAGACATGTCTTCTGACTAAAAAACACTCCTTGGCTTCTCCCCCAGCGAGGGTGACCTCCTCCTCCTTCCACCAGGCTACCACCTCCATCCCCACATGCAGAGCCTGCAAGGACACCCTCCTGGTGCCTAAAGCCAGGACTTCTCTTGCACAGAGGTCCTTCTGCTACAGGGCCCCTTCCTGGTTCAACTCCCTCCCAGCCACCATTACCAGCATCCCCAGAATCAGACCATGTGTGAATTATCAGACCTAGCTACCATCTAATGTCTGCCCCCAAAATGGGTAAATCTCATCTGCTAAGCTTACAACCTTCTTGACAATGTCCCCAGGACTGCGAATTTCCATGTCCCTCCAGTTAGCCTCTCACAGGTTATGGTTGGACACAACTGTCAGTTTATAACCTCTGACAATGTCCCCAGGCCTGCTAAGCCCCACATCACTACGGCTAGTCATCCTCAGGCCAAACTGTTGCCTAATAACTGGATTATATAGGCCTATGATAGTAGATCATGTAATGTGACACTGTCTTTACAACTTGCCTTGCAAGCATAATTGCTACATAGGCCAATGTTTTCATCAATGGTAAATCTATTGTCTACTCAACCTGCTGCTGTAATCTTGCTTGATGTAACTATGTAACTGCCTTTGCAAACTTGCTGCGATGTAACTATGCAACAATGGGCCCGATTCTAGAAGGGTGGTGCAAGTTGCCACGAATGCAACTGCGCCACCCACAACTCTATGACATTGACCCTGTGCCCTACTCTAGAAGGGCAGGTCTCCGTAACAAGTCCTGAGACATGCGGCAAGGCACGCTGCAGAGAGGGCTGACCTGGCCAGCATATCGCAACCCCGCTGCCACAGGTCGCAAGGCACCCTCCACCTCGCTCCGACTCCGGATTGCCCGCTGCATATGTGGCACGCCACCTGCCCCGTAGTCCAGTGTCCCCCAACTGTAAAATACATATAGATTCCCATTTCCTGGTAGTCTAGTGCCCCCGACCGTACATTATTAAACTATCACAGAATCCTCTTTCCCTGGTAGTCTAGTGCCCCGAACTGTACATTAATAAATCGAATCAAAATCCCCATTTCCCTGGTAGTCTAGTGTCCCCCTGAACTGTACATCAATAAATGAAACAAAATACCCATTTCCCTGGTAGTGTAGCGGTCCCCCACACAGCCATGCCAGCCCACCCAGCGCCCCCCACCCGTCCCCAGCCAGCGACTGGCACAGCCCACCTCTCACCTCCCAAATTAATTTATGAGCACATCTGTGCAGTAGCACTAATACTGCACTCAGTCAGTGGCTGGCCGTGGAGGTGAGAGGTGGGTTGTGCCAGTCGCCAGCTGGGGACAGGTGTGGGGTGCTGGGTGGCTGGCACGGCTGGGTGGGGGCCACTAGACTACCAGGAAAACAGGGATTTTGTTTAATTTTATTAATGTACAGTTCGGAGGCGAGGCACTAGACTACCAGGCTGACTTATTGTCACATATGCGGCAGGTGACTCACGGTTCAGGACATGGGTGGGGATGGCAGCGCCCGCCTGTGGGGCTTCTGTCAACAGCTGTTTCAGGGGCTGGGGTATGGATAACCCTGTGGGGCCCTGCTGGGGTGTGCTGGGCATGGGTGGGAGGAAACTGTGCACTGTCCGGCTGGAGAGCCGATGGGTCTACATGACCCCGAGGCGTCCGTAAGTTATACCAGCTAAATGTTGGTATAACTACGTTGCCAGATCTCCCTGGGGTTCTTGTAGAATCCCAATGTGGGCACTTTATGGCTGCCCTTCTAGAATGGGGCACAGCAGCTGCTTGCTAAACCTCCTAGCGCCATGTCGCAGGGGGTTTATACTGTCTACTTTGCTGTTGGTGGCGAGCCTGCACCATGTCACAGGCCACTATGTAGAATCACGATGTCACAACTGCTGGCATAAGTTGCTACATGCGCCATTCTACTTGGTGCAACTGCAGTTACGCCAGGCATAACCCTTCTAGAATCAGGCCCAATGTATGCACTATATCCTGCAACTCTGTGTTTGTCCATGGAACTTATCACTGCTGATGTCTCTGTACTACCTGACGAGGAGCCTTTGGAAATGAGTCTTTGACTCAAAGGATTGTAATTCTGATAAGTGCAAATAAATAAATAAAAATCAACATCATTAATCTTTTTACGGGCAAATAAGATTTCATCAATTTTTATATCATAGTAAGCCTGCCAACCTCAAAAAGATTATACATTTCAATTTAAGAGCATCTTTGGATAAATCTTTAGGGAGATTCAAACCATATACCTCAATTATTGACAGTTCAGACAGGTCTATACAAGTAGACAGTGTCCCTAACAGAAAACAAAGATTAATGTGACTCGGTTGCTGACATTTTCTGCATGGCAGTCAGATTTTCTCTGTCCCAATGTGGTTACTGCAACATGTCTGGCAAGTTCAAGGTGTTTCAGTACAGGCATGATATATGAAGAAGCTGATTTTGGAACTTCTAGTAGTGAAAGATCCTGTTCATGTCCGCCTGTAATGCAAGTCAGTTGGAAAGCTTGTGCTTAGCAAGTCCACATTAATCGTCTGAAGCATGGGTGCCTGAGCAACATCCTCCCAGATGATTCCAGTCCTCCCAGTATTAAAGCTGCACATGAGCCTGCCATCCTTTCAGAATCAGAACTTCCTACTGATAACTTGCAACCAGTTCCTTCAAGTCATTACACTCCTAACTCTCTCGAGTTGGATTCTGTTGCACCTAACCTTCACTCAGGTGAACTTTCTGGGATTTCTCAGACTTCTCTCAGGACTGCCTTGTGCACACCCCATGTACCAGATCAAGAAGATTCTCTGCAAGGAATTTGTTACCAGATCCTAGACTTACAGAGTCAAATGGTGTGATTCTGACAGTTCACAGAATTCTTCAGTTACCTTTGTGGACCTTATTCCAGCTTGTCAGGAACTAGTTCAAGTAACACATAATATCATTCCAACTGACCAGAAAAGTCTTGAACTTTTGTGCAACTGGACTCAGTGTTTCTTGGGGCTGTTTGTTCTGTTGCACATGGTATTCCTCACTGTTGTTCTTCTCTAGTAAATGTCCTAATGTACCTGTTTCTATGTATAAATGTTTTTGGCAAATGGTCCTGAATGCTGTATAAACTGCATTGTTTTTCTCTACATAACTGCCATCTTCAAAAGGGTAGTTCCACTGTATGTTTTGTTTTCATGTTCTGCAACAGTTTATTGAAAATTTGCATATCCTAGTTCTGGGTAATGTCCAGCTGCTACCACTTCCTCTCTTCACTTTTTCCTTTCCTGCACTGTGGCACTCATTGCTCTAACCAAGCTTCAAGTCACTATGGTATTCCCTCCCTAGTACTACTCTGACTGGTTACCACTGTAGTCCATATTCTTAGCCACCCCTTCTCCCAGCAGTGGCATACTTCTATGGTCAGGTTGGGTCATTAAATGCTTGATGTTTCTCAACTGTCTTCATATTTATAATTTTACATTATTGTTGTCTGAGTGGTACTCACTTTCATGAGCCCAGAGGTTATGTGAAATACACAATTAAGCATAGGACTTAATGTTTAGCTGCCACCCCTTTATGAGCACTCAGAACACTGCTTGCTGTTACAAGTGCTACACTGCCTGGCAGTGCCATGTTATTCCAGGGATGGACTAGGAAACACCTCAGTCACAGCCATAGCCTCATAGTGTTAAGAAGCCTTTCCAGCCATCAGTGTGCCCGTCATTAGGGCGGCACCAGAAGGGGAAATTTGCCATCCCTTCCCTGAGGTCTACCCCCCCGGAGTTAGAATAATTAGAAAAGGGGGTGCAGGGGCATGGCCTTCCACAAAAAGATAGGACAACGAAATCAAGACTTGGCACCCTGATGACCGGGTGTGTCCCAACAGGTACATTCCGGTGATGGACCCATGCAGAAGTTACCTGTGATAAAAACATTTTCTACTTTTATTTTATGTGTCCAATTAAAGTTATCTGCATGATCCAGGAAGATGGTGTCCACCAGTACAGCAAGAGATGGATGTGGCAGACCTGAAGAGATGGTAAGGGTCATACTGGCAGACCAACATCAAAACACCACAATTCTATGATTTTGTTCTCTGCTGAACATTCTACCCCTGTAGTTTTCATCAACAAAAAGAAATTAGAAGCTGTGTTTAATTACGACTACTTAAGTTTGAGATTTGCATTTAACAACACTTGGAAGGATCACTTTTCATGGAACTTACATAGTACTATATATTTGAAAAAAACATTGGAGCCATTGTAAGGTTTTATATAGATTTGGAGGGGACAATATATCAGCAGTTATTCAAACAATAAAACCACAGATCCTTGTTAAATTATTATATGCATCTGAAATTCGGGGAATTAAGGATATTGAAGTTATGAAAAAACTGCTAGTTAGGCTATATGAAAGAGTATTAGGATTACTGCTTTCTATACCATTAACTCTAGTCAGGATAGAACTATGGATCTTGAAATTGCAGCCACAAGTGGGAAAAGACAGCTTAAATTTTGGCTCAAGGCACAACTGTGTCCAGAGGACAACTGGTAATAACCCCCTTGAATGAAATGATGGGCTAAAAAGATAATAAGTTTCCATTATATTGGATTACATTTGCAGAAAATAAATTGAATATATGAGGTCATGGCTATTTATTTCATTTTCCTTTGCTGGTAGAATGGGGGCTTAAAATAAATAAAATCATAATAAGGATTGAGGATAAAAATCAGAAAGCATGTAAATGATATGCAGATCCAGAGGAGAAGAAAATCTTTAAAAAATTGGAATTTGAGTACAAGCAAAGTAATACTGTAACTTAAAGGCTGGATACAAAAAAACTTCAGTTGTCATCTTTCTGTAAATATGGATTCAATATGGTCAATAAATGGTAATTAACTCTGATACATCCACTTTAACAGACTCAAACATTTTTCTTTGATGTAAACTGGCAAACCTATTTCAGTCATAGAGAATTTTTTTTAAGGAATTCAATGATGCCACAAGAAGAAGGATCCATTACAAATATGGTAAAATTCTTTAAATCTATAAAAAGAATTGGTTTAATGAATGCCTCTTTCTATGGATAATCATATGAAGTTCGTACATAAAATGTACAGTAATTCAAGGAACTAGCCAAAAATCTACTACTTTTAAAAAGAGTGGGCACCACGTTTCCCTATACAAGAGTTTGGGATTATGAGGTGGCTGGGGATGGAGTATTGGTTAGCAAACCAGGACCAGCCCTGTTGTGCTTATTTCATTCAAGGCAACTTGAATTAGTTAAACACTAGACCTTCTCTAGTTTCCTATCATAAGCTATGACTAATTGTAATAGAAATATTATCTGAACATAAAGATACAAACTGAATCACTTGTTAAAGAGCACCTTTCCCAGTCCTTTAGACTTTCATGCATAAATTACCTCTTCTTGCATTGATTCTGGAACTGTATTTATTTTATTTTTATTTTTTATTTTATTGAGTATTCAGAAAGTACCTTTGAGTCAAAGACTCTTTTCAAAGGTTCCATGTCAGTACAGGTAGATACAGTAGAGAAACAGTACAGATCAAAATCAAAGCAGAGACACAAACAAGAAAGCTCTGTTACTATACATACAGGAGAACATCTGACATTTAGATCCTGGCATTGTATTTACTAGTCACAGATTCAGTATATTTGCAGAAGTAGCAATATAAATAGTAAAGCAGTATACTGTAGTACATTAAATCAGCAGATATTTAGATCCCTGAGATTATATGTGCTAGCCACTAAGTCTAGGGAGCATTTGAAAACTCCAGTGTGGGGCTACCAATGAGGGATCCTGGAATCTGTGTGACAGCGATGTCCAGTCAGTGACGAATGGAAGTATGGCCAGTTAGGTGGCAGTCACAGAAATTGTAGATTGTAGGTGGTGTTTAAGGTGGGTTTTGTAGGGGCCAAGTCTATTCAGGTTAGTGAGGGCATTAGGCTGTTGACCCAGGATAGGGCTCAGTAACTGAAGGATCTTTGGGAGTGGGAGGTGCAGCATTGAGGGAACTACGAGGAGTTGTTTGCTAGTACTATGGGTGTTCTGTTGGGGAGTGGCCCATAGTAGTATGGGGGAGAGACCACTAGGGCAAGACCAAGGGAAATCTTTTTGGCCATGAGGCAGGTGTGAAACCTGATTCTGTTATCTAGGTTAAGCCAGTTTGTAGCACTGTACAGGGAACATGTGTGGGTTAGACGATCACAACCCAGGGTGAGGTGGCAGGCTTTGTTGAGGAAAATCCAAAGTCTGGATAAGGCTGTGGAGGTGGCAGCACTGTAGATAAGAATGCCATAGTCAAGAAGGGAGAGGGCCGAGGAGGAGATTGCTAGGTGAATGGCATCCAGAGTGAGACAGTGTTTAAACCGATAGAAGATGCTGAGCCGGATGTTGAGTGCCATAGACAGTAGGTGAATGTGGGGGTTGAAGCTGAGGGCAGGGTCTAGAGTAATGCCCAAGTAGTTAAAGGAAACCACCTGTTCGAGCGGGGTTTGGTTGCCTGTTAGTAGAGGTGGACATTGGCCCTTCTTGGAACTTTGAGGGTGTGAAAAGTACATAACTTTAGTTTTTTTATAGTTTAGAATGAGGTGCTGTGAGGTGAACCACTTTACGGCGTCACTGAAAGAGGATTGGAGGGAGAGGTGGAGTTGAGAGAGGTCTTGGTTGGAGGAGTACAGGACAGCATCGTCCGCATAGAGTAGGATCTTACCTGAACAGGACTGGGGGAGGGAGTTGAGAAAGAGGCTGAATAATAAAGGTCGGAGGATAGACCCCTGCTGGACATCATGGTGGATAGGCAGTTTGCCAGATAAGGTGGTCACAATTTTTACCTGCTGTGAGCAGTCAGTCAGATAGTCTGTGAACCAGCTGAGAGCGTCTAGAGAGAGATCAAGTTTGGAAAGGGTAGTTAGTAGGAGGGAGTGGTTGACAGTGTCAACGCTTTTGTGAGGTCCAGGAAGACTGCACCAGTGAGTTGACGTCTGTCGATGGCCATGTGGAGGTGGGTGGTGAACGCTAGAAGGGCGATGGTCATGCTGTGTCCCTTGTGGAAGCCATGTTGTTAGTGGCAAAATAATTTGTGTTTGTTCAGGTGGTCGGTGAGCTGATCAGAGACAATACGCTCTAGGGCCTTAGATATTGGTCGGAGGATGGATATTGGGCGATAATTACTGGTGGAAGTACAGTCACTGTCTTTAAATTAAATTTTCATTACTGTCCTTCACGGTTAGTTTTTGTATTCTGAGCTGCTAAAAACAGCAGGGTGTATCAGAGTTTCTATAGCAAGCCTGGTGTTGCTGTGGATCCAGGGCTTTACTGCTGACATCACTATATGGCAGAGGAGTGACTCACACTGCAGAACAGTGATGTTACAGCAGTTTTGTAAGTGAAAACCACATTACTAGGTGTACATACTGTGGTCCCCCTTTGCCAAGACACCCTGATAGCAATACATTATGCCAAAATCCAAATGCCTTGTCAGTATGGTTTTCTGTAAAAGTGACTTCTGCCTCTGTAACTAAGCATGGGGAGTGAAAGAAGATCAAGTTACTGTCATCTGAGACAGCTAACTGTCAGTTTATGCATCGGTGTGATTAGTGTCTATACCTCGATCATTTGAAAGCAATAATGCCTCCTTACCGATGCCATACTGGTGCCTACCGTGGTTTCAGTAGTAAAACACCTAGCAGTCACTCTGATCAAAAATCACTATCTGTTCCTCTGTCCTGTGCCTCCCCGACATCAGCATGACACTGCGGAATTCTGAACACTCATTTTGGTACCATATAATACAAACAATGTGTTTAGATGTGCTACATGCAATGCAGAGGTGGTTTTAAAAACTGAAGGCTGTTTCCAGAGAAATTCTTGTTTGAAAAGTGAAACCAGGATTCTGCGAATGCACAGAATACCGGTTTCACTTTTCAGACAAGAATTTCTCTGAAAACAGCCCTCAGTTTTTAAACACCACCTCTACAGTGCATATACGAAATAAAGCACATCTAAAAAAAACATTGTTTGTATTATATGGTACCAAAATGAGTGTTCAGAGTTCCACAGTGCCATGCTGATGTCAGGGAGGTGTGGGATGGGGCAGCAGAAAGTGATTTTTGATCAGGGTGACTGCCAGGCACTTTACTACGGAAAGACATGGAAGACACCCATATGGCATGGGTAAGAAGGGATTACTGCTTTCAAATGATCAAGGTATAGACACTAATCACACTGATGTATAAACTGACAGTTAGCTGTCTTGGCTGACAGTAACTTAATCTTCTCTCAATCCCCATGCTTTGTTATAGAGGCAGAAGTCAATCAATTTTACAAAAACACATACTAACAAGGCAGTTGGATTTTGGCATAATGCATTGTTAACAGGGTGTCTTGGGGAAGGGGGAATACAGTATGTACACCTAGTACTGATAGAACTTCATCCCTTGCAAAACTGCTGTAACTACACTGTACTGCACAGTGTGAGACACTCCTCTGCTATATAGTGATGTCAGTGGGAACCAGAGCCTAGCAGCTGAACAGCAAAGAAGTGCAGCAGGGCTAAAGCGGGGCTCAAAAACAAATGCAAAATATAGAAGGCAGAGTAAACCTTGGCCAAAAATAAGAAATGCACACACCATTTCAGGTCTAGTACTGCATATAATGACTACAAGCTGTAACTTTTTGGACCATCATGAAAGGTGCTCTTTAAATAAGGGTATTTGTTAGGGTGGCCCCCCTTTTGCCTGACACCCTGACGGCGAAACTCGGAAAATGACCGCTTCTGGCGAGCAGTCACTGTTAACGGTCCGTTTCAAGTTTCTCTTTCCCCAGTATCCTGCCCCTCCCGGACCAACTCTGACCTGGAGTTGAGAATCCTAAAGTCTGGGGTGTGGGGGCCTGAGCCCCGCAGAACACGGGGGCTGGAAGGACAATACCTGCTTCGTATTGTGCTGCCCTAGAAGTGGTGGTCGACAGGTTTACTGCCCACCAAACTTGGTGCTTCCATTTGTTATGGGGGAAGTAGGATTAGTTATAATTTCAGATAACTCAAATGACCTATCCATTGTCCTATATGATACATATGTGCTTTATAGGTTAGTTGGACAACAATCCTGATAGTTTTAGCAATATATAAATAGGTATTAATACACATTAAAATACTACTTCTATATTCATGTCTTTCTATGTGTTTTCTTTTGTAATAACACATGTTGGTCATTAAACATTAAGTAACACATCCAAATGTTTGTCATTGTATGACACAGTCTTCCCCATGTCTGTTGAATCTCTACTAGAAGAAGCCAGCAGAAAAAGGCCATTTGGTCTATCAACTCTGTTCATATTGCAGGGTCCACAGCTTGAGCCAATGTCCCTGCACTCCCTCCCCACTCCTCTCATCCTCTCTACCCATGATCCTTACCTTCCCCCTATGCCTATCCCAGCCTCTCTTAAAGCTGCCCACTGTCTTCAACGAGATGATCTCTTCTGGCAGCACATTCCAAGTGTCCACCACTCTCTCTGTGAAGAAGTGCTTGCTGACCTCCCTCCTAAACCTCCCACCCTCCAGCTTAAGACTGTGCCCCCTCATGTTAATTCCCATTCAGCTTAAAGAGACTCTCCTTATCAACCTTATTTACTCCTTTCAAGTATTTGAAGGTCCCAATCATGTCCCTCTCTCTCTCTCTCTCTCTCTCTCTCCTGTCTTCCAGGGAGTACATGTTCAGTGCCCTCAATCTCTTCTCGTATGCCTCACCCTGCTGACCTGCTATCATCTTTGTAGCCCTCCTCTGGACCTTCTCCAGCAGGTTAATGTCCTATTTGAGGTGTGGGCACCAGCACTGAACTCCATACTCTAGATGCGGCCTTACCAGTGACCTGTACAAGGGCAGTATAATCTCCTCTCTCCTATTACTGATCCCCCTAGATATACATCCCAGCATCTTGTTTGCCTTTGCTGCTACTTTCTTGCACTGTGTGGAGTGCTTCAGGTCACTAGTGATCATCACTACTAGGTCCTTCTCCTCCTCTGATGCAGATACTCAGACTCCACTCAGGTAGTATTCTGTCCTGGGATTCTTGACTCCAATATGCATAACTTTGCATTTCTTGGCATTGAAACCAAGCTGCCAGATCCTGGACCACTTCCCAGCTTTTCCAGATCTTTCTGTAGGTCTTATATCCCTTCAGATGTGTTCACTCTTCCACAGAGCATGGTGCCATCCATGAATAGGCACATTTGCCCTAATGCCATCTCCATTGTCATTGATGAAGACATTGAGCAACACCGCCCCAGCACCAAACCCTCTGGGACCTCACTGGTTACCTGTCTAGTGCCAGAAAACTCCCCCACAACCACCCTCTGGTTCTGTCCTCAGCCAGTGTTCCACCCATTTGGCCATCTTTTCCTCAACCCCAAGATCCACCAACTTCCTGATCAACTTTTTGTGGGGCACAGAGTCAAAGGCCTTGCTGAAATCAAGACAGAGGATATCTACTGCTTGGACCCTGTCTACTGTCTTAGTGACACAGTCAAAGAAGTCAATCAGGTTTGTTTGACATGATCTCCACCCACACCATGAACCCATGCTGCCTCACATCCTCACATCCTGAAGACCTTGCTCCTCTAGATATTCCACCAACCTTTCCTTTAGTATGGTCTCCATGAGCTTGCCCACAATGGAGGTCAGACTGACTGGTCTGTAATTCCCTGGGTCATCCTTTAGACCACTTTTGTGGAAGGGCTAATGCCAAACATCTGGTCCAATGAGTGCTTTGCATAATTTTTTATCAATAAAATGTATGTTGCCCTCTATGGAAGTAAAAAGTGTGACAAGGTATAAAAGATGTGATAAATAGCTAATAACAGATAGATAATAAATGTGATAAATCAGCTGTGAATGAACCTAGTACATCCAGCAAACCTGGGTTTGAGTCCCACAGCCTCCACTTGCACACTGTACCCTGAGCAAGTTATTTAATTCCCCAGTGCACCCAGACCACCCCTGAAAACCAGGCTTCCAGGCCTAGTGGGCCTTACCCAATTACCAAAGAATAAAAAATGTATAAACTCTAAAAACACAGAAACCTGCTCAGTTTATTCGCATGTACAGAGGATAATAAATGACCACCCTTGAACAAATCAGAGCCTAATCATTACATCCATCAATACAGAACTAAACACAGATGTCAATAAACAGTTTAGAGGTTTTACTTCTTATTGAAGCAGACAATCACCCCTCATTAGTGTCTTTTTTGTGTCTGTCTCCCAACTACATACACATGCACATGCTGACAGCTGCACTGATACCTCACTGCAGAAGGTGTATGGAAGATTTTATTCTTTAAGGTATCAAAACAGCATTGTAAAAGAAAATAAATATAACAGAAATAAGTACTGTACAACGTTTTGAACTGAAAAGGGTATCCCTTCCTTCAGGTATGGAGAGAGGAGAGGGAGAGGGAGAAAAAGAGAGAGAGACAAGGTGGAGAGAGAAGGAAAAATAATACCCGGTTGTTTAAAACAGAAGTCCTGAATGTGGTTCTCAGACCATCATCCCCTCATTATTTGGCCTATATGAAACCTTAGTTTTGTTGCTGTTTTTTTTTTTTATGAGCACACCATTATAGTGTTTTTTTTTTTGGATGAGTCCTTCCGTGTTCAGTGCTGGAGATCTAGTTTTGAATCTCAGTTCAGGCCACAGGTGAAATGAGTCGCACATAAGTTTGTAAGCAGTCCACATTGCAATGACACTACCAACAATCTGTCTAGATATAAGAGAACATTAAGACTTGTAGAAATGAAAGTATGTTTTATGCTTAGCATGGACTTTGAATTTCTTTAGAATCCGACAGTGGCTGTTCCCCTCCAACTTGATAAAGAAATAAAGAAGCATTGTTGGGAAGGCTGCACTGTATCAGCCCATACCTGAGAATAAAAAAGTGCCATCATTTCTGGCATGATGAATTGGGTTGCCACTGGGATGGTTGTTGCCCAGATGTGCCATTTTGTAAAATCTGGGAACAAGTACCAGTGCAAGATAGTCAGCAGCTGTTTTTTTGTTTTTTTTGTTTTTTTTTTGTATTTTTGTTAGGGAGACCTAAAAACAAGATACAGCATATCAAAGAGCCAGTAAAAGCACCATTTCACATGGTCTAAAAAATTTCCCTTGACTAGCCCTCCCTGTGGAAATCATGGAAATCCTTACAAAATGTTTTGAGTTCTAAAGGTGCTGACAACCCTGATCATGAATCACGTACCTTCCACATATACTCCCTTTATTGCTTGCATCTCAACTCTCATGAAGAGCTAATATTTCCCATGTTATCAAATTAAATAGTGAGAAATGCAATATTTATTAATTAATATAATTATATGCTTCAGCCGTACTGTACTACAGATGGAAACATTAAGGCTCAGATGTTTCTTTTTAATAAAGGCTTTCTTTTTGTGCTTGACATGCCAGTCTATCCTCTCCCAAATGTTGGCGTAAAGGTAACAATCTTCAATCACTGGAAAATAAAACATATAAAGGCTACACTGCTACAGGCCACACTGGAGTGAGAGCCCCAGATGGTCTGCTATATTTTTCTCAGTACTGTATATGTCAAACATTAAAAGAAAACAATAAACTCCCAATTCAGAGCATTGAAAAGGGAAACTAAAGACAGATATTGACTCAGGTGGTCATTTCCTGCTTTGTTAATTCATTTCTATTGTTGAAGTTAAGGGAAAAAAACTCTCAAGATTTTCACTAGAGCTCAATAAGGCAATATTAGGTGACTGAAAAAAAAAACAGAGTGTCAAGAGAAATTAATTTAATTGAGCAATAAGGGCTCATGTAGAAGTTCATTATCCATCAAATAAGGACTAGCTCAGGTGTGTCTCAGGAACGCCAAGATCAATGCAAAACTGCTTTTTTAATCTAATTCTTCTGTGCTGATTTAATAAAAGTATGACTATAAAACCCATCTAATGCATGTCTTGTTTCATCTATTTCATTTTTCATACCTCTTGTGGCTTTACATGTAAGCAATAAGGCACAAAGGGGTGTGTGTAAAACATATTTTACAGCATGGCCAGGGGTGTAGTAAGGCACGAGGCCAAAGGCAGAGTGACTTCAGCCACTGGACGTGCTGTAAAATATGCTTTACACACATCCTTGAGTGCCTTATTGCACTTATAAAATTGGTTCCTTTTTTACTTTTTACTATTGTGAAAAGGATGTTTATATGTAGAAACAATAGATTTACTTGTGTGCATTTGTGATAAAATAGTCCTTCCACCCACTGCAAGTGATGTCATTGATGATGCCATTGTATTATCGCCTTTCTTCTTCCTGTTTTTTTCTTTCTCTGTTTTTCTCCACATTCAAGATATGGAATGTTTATCATGGAATGTTTACCACAGAATACATGGATTTAAAATTCTGCTAAGTTCCACTGGCAGAATGTTTCTCTCCTAACACACAGTAAACATAGACAACAAGCAAGCAATAACACACGATGAGGTGTGGGTTATCTCCTGATAAGAGCATGCCCAGGTGTGTTATGAGGCATGAGGCGCTTGCACCGAGTGCCTTATGCACCTCGGAGTGTGTTATTGAGCTTTTAAAATGGGCCCCAAGTAGAGATTAAATATTAAAAAAAGAGAAAAAAGCTGTTGAAATGAAAAACATTTAAGAAACATTTTTCTTTAGTGGAGGGATAAAGTAGTCCCTCTATGTAATGTGCTGTACAGTACATTACATTGTATTTGGCTTGGTTACCCCAACAGTACTCAGTATATCCAAGCCCCTCCCCTCCCGCAAAACTAAATTATTTTTTTCCACCTGTAATTATTTTCTCCCTGACAGTTTTTTCCCCCCACAGGAGATGTACAGCTCTCGTGCCCTTTCTTTCAAACAGTGGTATCCGATCTGCTTCTGCATCAGCTGTTTGCAATCTCTGATGTCCAGGATGCCCCCACCAGCACCTCCCTTTTCTAACTAAGTTTTTTTTAAAAACACAATCTCCAAAGCCACCACAGAGCACAAATTATATTTTTAAGTGCAAAGAAGGAAACTGCTCTGTATGGCGGTCGTTAAGGGGCATGCTCGCTATGAGTCAAATGGGACTTCCTCGTAATGCAAATGAAAAAAGTAAATGCAGCAGAGATGGGTGTAAATGTCTGTCAATGTCTCCCATAAAGATAACCTCAAGAGTGGATTTGTGTTATGCCATCCCACAATCTCCATTCTCTAAAAAGAAGGTCAGTGAATGCCTCTGCATTTCTCATCAAGATTTTCTATCGGAATTCAGGTGTTTCCATGTTGCCGCATCTCTAAAGAAAAGTAGGTAGTGGGGAGAAAAGCAGGGTTAACAGTAGGGGGGAGTGCCTGCTGGGTGGGGGCTTAGCATGATGGTGTTTTGCGTCTCTTCCACGCCAGAATCCTTTGTGTGCCCTTTATATTATTTTGGTCATCTCTGTCTGCTGAATTTATTGACTCATAGCGAGCATGTCCCACAGTGTTAATGAGGAAAGCCGTTTTCTTTGCAGCACGTGGGATGCCATTTCCCCACTGTGAGCTGTGCCAGCCTGTGTTTTTGTTTAGGGTTGGCACAGCTCACTGATTTGCTGCTGTAGTGGGGCTCAGGAGTGGAGGGTAGTGCCGGTTGGCTACAATATCTTCTGATAAGAATATGTATTGCACCTTGATATTGTTCTACTGATGTCCCTACATTGTAATTGTTCTCACATTACAGTACTGTTTGTTTGTGCTCCACCTCCCTTTTTCCCCCGGGTCACATCTGGAATCAAACTCTGGCTCAGTGTGCCTTTCCCAGTTACCAAATATTTAAATAAAATAAAATAAAAAATAAAAACCTGACACTGCACCATTTCCAGCCTGTCCTTGCTTTCCTTAGATGAGGACTCCAGAACTGGACACAGTACTCTAGGTGTGCTCTCACCAGTGATTTATAGAAAGGTAGTAATGCTCTTCCTCCTGCTGTCAAATACCCTTCCAATATACCCCAGCATTCTATTTACCTTTGCTGTAGGCCTTGTTACACTGGCTAGATTGTGTAAGGGAGTCACTTATGATTACTCCTAAGTAGACATAGAGTCCAGCCTAACTTCTCCCATCCAATACTATATTCTGGGGTTCTTGTTCACTAACTGCATTGTCTTGGACATTTTGGTGTTGAATATCAGCTGCCAAACCCTGGACCACTTTTCCACCATTGTAGATCCCTTTGCAAAGCCCTTACCACAGAATTTAGTGTCATCTGTGAAGAGACACATCTTACCATGTATTCCTTATCTGATGTCACTGATGAACAAATTGAAAAGAGCTGGACCTAGGACAGATCATGGTGGCACTTCACTGGTGGCCTCCTTCTCCTTGGATCTGACTCAGTTTACCACTACCCTCTCCTTCTAACCAACTTCCCACACATCTAACTATGTCCTTTGCTGAACCTAGATCTTCTAGCTTCTTCAGCAACTTTCTGTGTTGCACTAAGCCGAATGCCTTGCTGAAGTCGAAGTAGAGTAAATCCACTGCATGACCCTTATCCATTGTCCTGGTTACCCAGTCAAAGAATACTATCAGGTTTGCCTGACAAGACCTCCCTGCCATGAACTCATGTTCTTTACTATCATGGAGGCCACTTTTCCCCAGGTACTTCACAAAGTCCTATTTGACTAGTCTCTACATCAGTTTACCCACAATGAGTGTAAGACTGACAGGTCTATTATTGTTGGTGGAGTAGTGCAGACCTTTGCAACTGGATTGGGTTTCCTATTGGAAGCCTGGCACCCAGTATAGCTCCTTCTCCCAGTCCACTCTGCTCCTTTGAAATGGTCCACAAAGGTGTAGGGGGTGACAAGGGATAGTGCATGCTACTAGCTTGCAAGGCTCAGAGGCAGACATCACTGTGCAGAGCTCTGTGGGCCAGCAATACAAAATGCCTTTGTATGTTGGCTTCCATAGTGAATCAAGTCCTTTTCCTTACATTGTGGGGGGAGTAGTGCAGACCTGCACCTGGGGCTGCCAGGGGTAAGGTTACAGTTCTGCTGGTTAAGGCGTGGACATCCCTGGGCAGAGTTTGTTTCCTTGTGTAACCAGGCTTTTGCACCCAGACTGTTTGGCTGCAGTTACTAACACCAAGCTTTGATAGAGTGTTGCATCATTCACAAGGCTGCATGTGTGAAGCCTATGCAAATATTTAGGAGCTGCCAGCCCTTCCTATCACTCATAAAAGGGAAGGGCATGTGCACCACACAGTCCTGAGTGCCTGAGCTAAACTACATGACTCAGAGGAGCGCAGAGATCCTGACCTGAAGAAAGAAGAGCAGGGAAGGGAAGGGAAGGGAAGGGAAGGGAAGGGAAGGGAAGGGTGTCCAGCAACTTCTCGCGGGTGGGGGGAGGGGTGCTTACCAGTCAGAGGCAGCAAGGAAGCTGAGGAAAGAGCAAGAGAAAGTAAGAGAGCGAGAGAAAGAATCAAGATAATTGGAGCAGAGATCTAAGAACAGAAAGAAGAGAATATAAAAGTAAAGAGAATTGAGAGTCAAAAGGCCCTAAGGTCTCATTGCAGGAGGGGGATGTAATTGGAGAAGTGGGGGTATCCACCAAGGGAGTCACACAGACGTTCATGAGAAGAACCCACTTCAGATTTTGAGGTGGTGGAAGACAGCAGCCCAGCCATGAATACAGCGCCTTGAAGGAGTCAAAGAAATCCTCCATTCATGGCCATTGAGACTGAGAGGGTCACAGATGTGTGTTAAGCTGCCACTAAGGTATGTGTCTGCAACCCAGGGAGGTTCAAGAAACTTTACCCCACAGTAATCTGGAATCAAGGGCAGGTTGCAAGGATGCCTGGGGAGGGTTACCCCCTGTAAAATCAGGCCTCCCAGGCAAAAGAGTAACCGCAGACCCCAAGTATCTAGGCAGAGATGGGGGGGGTTGACAGAGATCAGGTAGGGTCTGCAGAAACAGAACAGGCAAAATGAAAAAGATTCAGCACCAGGACAAGGTGGTGGTGTAGGTATGTGTTGTTTTTAGAAGACACAGAAACATCTGAGATCAGGTCGCCCACAGTATGCTACCAGTACAGCCAAATATAGCAGAGAACTTGGCCCCAAAAGGTACTTATAAATGTGGGAGGTGTATGTATTGTAGATATATTACCCAATGTAAAAGTTTTATGAATCCTGTGATGGGGATAAATGTGGCTATCACACATTTTATTACCTGTTGTACAGGGGGGCTTAATTGTAGCTGTGGCTATTATTATGCTGGCAGGACAACAAGACAATTTCAAATATGAGTGGGGGAACATGTTCAAGCAATATAACATAACAATGAAAACTATGTTGTAGTAAAACACATCAATAGTAACCCGTTGGTAACACATAATATAGAGAATAATTGATAGGCAAGTGTGTGTTATGGATTTTGTTTACACACTCAAGGTGTGTGATGACCCATAAACCTCGAGAGCGAAATTCGAGAGGTTTATGAGGTCATCACATATCGAAGGTGTGTAAAACAAATCCTTAAACACACACTTTCCTATACTTTCTTTTTTATAGTTGCTGGTGCAGGGAATGAATGCTGTGACAGACTCACACACAGACATACTCCCTTTCCAGACCCACACACACACACCCCACACACCTACACCCCACACACACACACCCCACACACCTACACCCACACACACACACACACTCCCTTTGTCCCTCGCTCACTCAGACTGACTTTTTTTTAACTTTATTTTGTCAGGTGCAGCTGGTTATAGGATCCGAGTTGGAGTCAGTGTCTCCCGATGCGGAGACACGGTGGGATCAACCAGATATTGGTTTTGTATTAAAAAGGCACGATCAACCAGATATAAAATAAAAAATGCGAATAAACATTGTGAGGGCTTACTAATGAACAGTGCCTTGTCAGTAACTGGAAAACTGAGCCGCCATTTTGGTAATACTGTTTACCTCACCCACAATAAGAGCACGAGCCAATGAGGTGGCATGTTTGGGAGGTAGTCACACTGGAGATCGCTGTGGGTAGGACCAAGCCCTGACTGCAACTTCAGCAGGATCAACCAGATACATTTTTTTAGGTAGTAATGGCAGGATCAACCAAATAAATAGTGAAAAAAAAAGAACAAATATGAGTTGCAGTTGAGGATGGTGACAGGCAAGTGTCTCGCGCTGGCACTGCCGTGCAACCAGCCTTGCAAGCAGTGCCACTTTTCAAAACTCCATAAGAGCTGGATTTTGGGTTATTACAGCTGAAATCTGGTTATTATGGTGTTTGATAGTACTCATAATCCAGTTGATAAATGGGGTCATCAGTAATTATATTCAATATATTGGTATTGAAAAGGTTGCAATGGGGCTAAGAGGTGATGACCTAGAGAAAAGGTTGGGTCAGCGTGAGAGTTTTTGGATTTTAAATAAATGGTAAAGTAGGCTTTATTTATTATCTGGCTTTTAACCCTAATGAGATGAACACAAACACAATATCTGTGGAGCTTAAAAGAAACTTGTAATAGTGTGGATTATGAATGAATAAAGAAAGCAATCAATAAAATAAATATTAAAGTGCTTGCATTAAATGTTGAACTACCTGATTGGCTAAAACTTAAAATAACTTGATGGATTAATTTTAAGCAAAGTGATTGTGCCTGGAGATAGTTATCCCATGTATTTTATTAGTGTTTTATAACATGTTATATGTAATGTTAATTATCAAGGGATTAATATAAATAATGGTGGCTTTGCACTGGCACTTTAGTCTGATAAAGCTTGGGTTACCTTTTATGAAACATCACAGTTTTTTCTCCCAATGGCCATATAAGAGAATGTGTATTTTTTAGATATACTGCACAATTTTGTAAAATAAATTAATGTTGCATTCATGTTGTGGTTTTTGCTGCTTTGTGGTGGGTGCATATTGCTGCTTTTTCCAGAGACAGAACAGGTAGGGAAAATCTGGGCAGACATGGTGGGCCAAGTAGTCCTTTTTTTGCCAACTAGGTTTATGTTTCATACAGCCAAATGCCCAGATGTGAGTGTATATATAATTAGAAGGCTACAAGATACATTTACAGGGTTCCCCATAATTCAGAGACCCTAGAAGCAAACTGCACGCATTTTGTGTCCCTGTAGCAGTGTGTCCCCCTGGTGGAAAAGAGCATCTGCACTGTGGCCAATAGATGTCTATGATTGACTCTATGTTCCCCAAAGTGGAGAATGGTACTTGTAAATGCGTAGTTACTGCAGTTAGCAGCAGCTTTAAGGGATCCCTGTTAGCCCCAGTGCCCGGACCCAATGTAGAACCATTGCTGGTTTCTCACCTTGTGAGTGGGGCTCATAAGTTCCTGACATCCAGAGGACCAGCTACACTTGCGATGAAGCCCACTGATTTAGACCTTCCTGAATTTTGCGGACTATTTATATTTTAAATCAAGATGTGAGAAATCAAATATATGCTATAGAGTACTTGTTTTAAAATGTCTGCTTCCCCTTATCTGTTAAGCAATCTTTAAAACATATCCAGTATTTTAAATAATCTAAAGTGTTCTTGTTTAAGTTTAATAACTCTGAGTCCTTTCAATAAAATAATAATAACATTGCATCCTTTAAAAAAAACACTTTCCTTTATTAGAGAGTAAGGAAGAAACAACAAAAACTCAAACCCTGCCAGATTATAATCAAAATCATTTTCTTAACCTCGGGCTTTGTCATCAGCAAGGGCCCTTATCTATGGCTTGGGTACTGAACTACTGGTACAATTATTATCTGGCGACAAAGCCTGTGGTTGAGATTATCATTTTGTAAATACAGTACAGTGATATATAGTGATTCCAGGAAATATCATCATACCTTCAGAATATACTAACAGAAGAATGTGTTCCTTACTTGTATCTGTAGTTCTGCTACTGTTATTCCTCCCAGATTTCCACAAATACAGTCTCCATTGACCATGCTCAAAGTACTCAGAAATCCATTGGTTGGAACCCCTTCACGTTCTCAAGTCCCTCCCCTTCCTTGATCCACTTAATGTCACTGGAAAATGAGATGATGGCATCAGTTTCAGGCAATCACATTGCTGTAGCTAGGAGAGGATGGCTGAATGTGGAAGAAACATCAGCAGTTAAACTACACTAATGAGAAATAATAAAACAAGGACTGGAAATTGAGCCTTTTGATTGGTTCACTCACATTCTATCACTCAATCAATCAGCATTATTTATAAAAAGGTGCCTTTCTAAAACCAAAGCGCCTGTACAATAAAATACATAAAAAACAAATTATTATAAACAGACATATAACTTCCAACAAATAACAATATAATAGCAACATAAACAAAAATAACCACATTCTAAAGGGTTATGTTAACAGTTGAAACCTGCATGTACAATTTATTGTGTGTGTATGCATGTATGTGTATGTGTGTATGTATGTATGTCTGTATGTATGTGTATGTATGTATGTATATATGTGTGTATGTGTATATGTATGTGTGTGTGTATGTATGTGTGTGTATGTATGTGTGTGTGTATGTATGTATGTGTTGTGTATGTATGTATATACGTGTCATGTGTGTATGTATGTATGTATGTGTGTGTGTATGTATGTATGTGTGTGTATGTATGTATGAGTGTATGTATGTATTTATTTATTTATTAAATTTTGGTGACCGGGTAGGCCCACTGGGCTCCGAAGGTCCCTTTTTCAGGGGCGACCCAGGATAACAATACTAGTTATGATACAGAACAAGGACAAAAAAGAACTTTTGTGTACATTGTCTGTTACAACATGAGGAGGTTACAGGAAACAATTGGATACAGGCATGGTTATCATCATGACACAGTTTAAATGGGTACTTCTTTGCATATTGTTTATTCAGGAGGTAGCGTATGACCCCAGGTGAACAGACAGTTTGAGGCGGGTAGTAGGTAGGATCTGCTAAGAGAAGGTGTGTTGGAAGGAGGGGAGTACCTTAACAGCCTTATGAACAGTGGCAGTGGTATGCACTTGAGGTCAGCATATGGGACTTGAGCCTGGTGCGGAAGTTCATGAGTGAGGAGGCGTCTTGGACAGGGGGAGGGAGCTTGTTCCATTGGCAGGGTGCTTGGGAGGAAAAGGACCTACCGCCAGCATTTGTCCTTACCCTAGGGACTTCTAATAGTGTTCTTACTGAAGTCCTTAAGTTCCTTGGGTTGTGCTCGATGGATATGGTCCCGGCTATACTAGGCGGAGCATGGGGTCTGAGAAGCTTGTAGGCCTGGACAAGCAAGGGGTATTGGAGGCGAGCGACCAATGTGGGCCAACAGAGCTGGGCCAGAATGTCGCAGTGGTGACATCGCGGGTGGTCTTGGGTAGCGAAGCGAGCTATTTTATTATATAGAGTTTGCAGCCTGGTTATCTCTTGTTTTGCCATGCCCTGTATTATCAGGGCCACAAAGGTCAGGGTAGGAAGCAGGACACTTGTAGCAATGGAGAGCCTGGCCTCAGGGATGAGCTGGTCCCTGAGTCAGTACAAGGTGCTGAGTTTGCGATGTAAGGTCCTAGTGACCTGGTCCACGTGTTCCTTGTATGGGATATTCTGATCCAGCGTTAGGCCTAAGTATTTAAGGGAAGGAACTACATTAATGGCTTTGCCAGAGAGTGTAGTTAATTGGAGGGATGAGGACCTGTCAAGTCCCAGGGATCTTGGCCCAAATAGCATTGCCTTGGTCTTGTCAGCATTGAGTACCATTCTGTTCTCACATAGCCAAGTCTCTAGGGATGTGAGATCCTTTTGGAGGAGAGGGTCTAGCGCAGCCTCAGCACTCATGGGTCAGAAGATGACAGTATCGTCAGCATACTGTACAACCGAGCTCTCCCTGCAGTAGGAGCTTAGGTCATTGGTAAATAGGGAAAATAGGAGGGGGCCTAGTATTGACCCCTGAGGTACACCCTGTTTTAGGGGTAGTGGGTCAGACATGACCCCTTTCTATGTGACCCTCTGAGCCCGGCCTGATAAGTAACTCCCAAACCACTTAAGGGCATGAGTGTCTAGGTCGACATTTTGTAGCTTCTGTAGCAGCAAGTTGTGGTCGACGAGGTTGAATGCCTTGGATAGGTCTATAAAGACTGCACTAGTGGGTATGCCTTTGTCCGTTGCCCTGAGCGCTTCGTCTGAGAAGTTATGAGGGTGGTATCAGTATCATGATTTGTTCTGAATCCGTGTTGGGAGGGGGCAAGGAGCTGATGTGCTTCCAGGTAGTCTCTGAGTTGATTGTAGATTACCCTTTCTTGCACCTTGGCAAGTGTGCAGAGGAGGAGATTGGCCTATACTTGTTAAGTTTTCCCTGAATCCCCTTTGTGGATAGGGACAACACTGGCATGTTTCAACTGGTCAGGGACTGCTCCTTCCCTCAGTGATCTGTTGAGGAGCATGATTATGGGCCAGGATAAGGAGGTAGCTCCTGCCTTGAGAAGCCAAGGGTTGATCCCATCGGATCGCCCTGACCCTTTGGGTTTCAAGTTCCTTA